>BPLS01013000.1:7005-26944 GCA_019656275.1 Rhododendron kiyosumense | reverse complement strand
AAGGCATCCGAGAGCGATCTTTTTAGGAGAGGGGAAATCTCAGCTTGGTTGATGTCAATGCTAGTAGTACTGTTATCATGTGAGTAGTAAAGGATAAGTGGGAAATAATTGAAATTTGTAAACAATTTATCTAAGAAAGTGAGCCGAAAGGTTCTAAGGTGATCGGGCGTTGGAGAGGAAGGTTTGATGGACTCTCAGGAGATGATTTCCATGGCCATCTAAACGATCTGATATTAATCTTGGTGTGTGCTGGGGACGAAAATATGACCGGTTTGCTTTATATGTGCAAAGGTTAATACTCCATATATATAGAGGGAGTTGCATTAGGCCGGGCCAGGATCGCATATAATACTACGAGAATAATATACTGCCACATCATCAAATTGTAGCAGAAAATGGAAGAATCACGTGCTTGGTGGTTCGGTCCTCTAACTTGGGTTAAACCTTACAGTACTTCCCCTCCAACTAGTACTACTCCTGCAAGCCAAAAACTTTAACCAATCGAAAAGTTTTTTTTTTACAAGAACCGATTAAAAAGTTTGAGTATTAACCTACAACTTGATAACCCCTCGACGGTCAGTGTATGGGTCAGTTTACGCACATCTTAACTATTTTTCTTCAGAGTCTAATCAAAGATAGGTTATTCACGCTAAAACTAGGGGATTCAAAAAAAAAAAACTTTGTTCTTGGTGTATGACTAGAAATTCTTTTCACCTTAGGTTAAAATCATGGGGTGTCCACCATGCATTGTGGGGCTCACTATATATTTTTTCCAGTAATCTGAACCGTTCATTTTGTAGAACCTGCAGAATTATATATTCACTCAAAAAAATCATCTTTATCGGATATTGATAAGTATACCAAAAATTAAATTTTAATTTATAAAATACGACGGCTAGGGATAATTTAACTTTAAACTTATCTACCGTCGATTTTTTTAAACTAAAGTTCAATTTTTTTATATACCTATGACCTATCCATCTCTGATAAAGCTAATTTTTTTTTTGTAAAGATACACTATTCTGTGAGCCCGACAAGATGAACAATTCAAATTATTGCAATGTACACATGGTGGGGCCCAAAATTGGTGGATAAAGTTTACTCCACTAGACTATATTGATTTGAACCGGTGCGAAAATCTTATTTTTTTATCATTTAATTTTTAAGGGTTATATTTAATTTTTTTTCTTTAGGGCTCTTATAATTAAGGGTAAATTGAGTAGGAGGACATAGTACAGGAGTTTATGCCACAATTAGTCCATTTACTTTTTTCTTTGTAGTCTCTAGGACAATTGGCACTTAGTCTCTCAAAAATACCCTCCGACGTATCTGTTCATTTTTTGTGTATCTGTTAAAATTTTATTTTATTTTTATTTTGACCGTTGACTAACGTTGACCGGTATCAACTGGTGTATTTGTTCATTTTTGTTGTATCTGTTGATTTTTTATTTTTACCTCTACCACTTCTACCACCACCACCACAACGCCACCCCCACCGCCGCCATGCCGCCACAACCTCCGCTTCCACCACCACTCCATTACCACCATGCCACCACCTCCACCACCACCACCACTCAACCACCACTTCCACCACCACCACCACCATGCCACCAAACCCTCCATTTCCACCACCACATTTACCACCACGCCGCCACCACCTCCACCACTCAACCACCTCTTCCACCACCACCACCACGACGCCACCATGCTACCACAATCTCCACTTCCACCACCACTTCTACCGCGACTCCATCACCACCACATCCACCTCCACCACCATCACTCAACCAAGACTTTCACCACTACCACCACAATGCCACCATAACCTCCACTTTCACCACCACCACTACGACGCCACCACCACCTCCACTTTCACCACCACCATGCCACCACTCCATCACCACCACCTTCACCACTCAACCACCACTTCCACCACCACGCCGCCGCCGCCACCATCACTATGCCACCACAACCTTCACTTCCACTTCCATCACCACCTCTACCGACACTCCATCACCACTACCACTCAACCACCACTTCCACGACCACCACCACCATCATGCCACCACCTCCACCTCCACCACCACCACTACTCAACCACCACTTCCACCGCCACCACTACGATGCCGCCGCCACCACTCTATCACCACCACCACGCCACCACCTTTACCACTCAACCACCACCACGCCGCCACCACCACCACCATGCCGCCACAACCTCCACTTCCACCACCACCACCACCACCATCACCACTTCCACCACACCTCCTCTCCCTTCAGCACCTCCATAACCATTCCACCACCACCATCGCTCCACCGTTACCGCCACCACCGCCACCACAACACAAAACAGATACAAATATACCAGATACAGATACACCAAAATAAATACAATAGATATACCACAACAGATACACCAACACAAAACAAATACATATATATATATCAACAACAAATGTACCAAAGCAAATACAAATATACCAACAATATCTACTGGGGTTTGTTTCAGCTTCTCTCTTGCAAAATTGGAGAGAGAAACATATTTTTCGTTTATTTTGGACAGAGGTTGACGGCACGTAGGAGTTTAATTGATGAGTGTTTTTAATACGTCAAGTGTTTATATGATGTTTCGTTAGGGTCAGGTGTTTATGTCTATTACCACCACGACCATGTCTACCACCACCACTCCACAACCATCGCCACTGCCACAACGAAGTCTTCTTTTTTTTTTTTTTTCCTTAAAACAAAACAGATACACATATACTTAATACAGATACACCAAAACAGATATAATAGATATTACCGTAACAGATACACCATCACACAAATAAAAAAAAAAGACAGATACACCAACACAAAGCAGATACAGTTGTATCAATAGCAGATGTACCAAAATAGATATAAATATACCAAAATACATACACCAACATAAGACAAAACAGATACAGATATACCAATACACCAAAATAGATACACCAACACAAAACAGATACAGATATATTGCTTGACCGATTCTTAGACCTAAAATAATGGGTTGCTCCAAGCGTAGGGCTGAGACCGATGTAGCACAATATCCGGTAAGACCAGAGTCGAATCCACAAAGACGGTGATGTGTGCTGACTAAAAACTCGGATTGTTATAATTTAAATGGGCTCTTAGGTAGCCACCCTTTGTCGATTGATTGAGAGATTAACTAAAACCTATGAATTGATTATACTTTCCAGATAATTAAAAGAAGGTACGGTCGTAGAGTTCGTAGCACTCGTAATCAGTTCAGATCAACCTGCTACAATCGGTGTTCTTTCAAAACGTTTTATTTAAGATTGGAAAAGATACCCCGCAAGATGCGAAACCCTGTGGTCGCCGTTTACCCATGCGCAGCGGAGAATGAGTTTTGGACCCCCATTCCCCCGTTCACATGGGCTCCGACAATGCCTGGGTTCGTCCGCGGGAAGTATTTTTCCAATCTTAAATCATTTTTACATTGTTTGAAAATAAAAGCAGTGCCTGAACTGGTCACGATGTACTAATCACCCCGCGACCCTACCTGTACGACTACTCACTATGCATTGAACAAGAAACACAAGAAACCCAAACTTGGAACATGCTTCTATTGCTCAAGATGAAAAATAAACAGAGAAATATCAACGAATCAAATACCAGCGAATAACTTTTATTGAAAACAGAAATTAAAACTAGTTACAGGAGTGCGCGTAATTGAATAAAGCATAAAAAACTTAAAAAGAAAAACACAATACTGTAAACAATAATCGGAACCAAAACCTCGGCTGCCCTCGTTCTTCTATTTTTTCTGGGCGTGATGAATCCAAGAAGATATCACCGCCGCTTCCCTCTGTGTTTCGTCCGTGTGTGGGAATCCCGACGACAGCCTCGTTTCCTCGTCTTTGTGTAAAAAGTGATACCCCAGAAATAGTCGTGCCCTCTCTCTTTTATATCTTCGGTAGAATATATACTCCCTCCTGTAGCCGACCATCTCAATGCTACCCTAAATTTCTCTATTTTAATTTTCAGCCCAATAATTGCCTTGTCAGGCCCTTCTTTTATTTGGTCTAATTTTTTTGGTCAAAACTAGTAAAACCATGGGTTCTGGAACCCGGAACCACCGAGACATGTGCAAACAAAATAAAATCGTTTTGCCACCTATTAGCCCGTGGCCAAATTAGTTCCATGCTAAACACATGACCTTCAAACGGACTTGCTTTTAACACTGTATAATATTTTAATTCTCCATCTTTTGCACCAAATCCTCCAAACACCTACAATACACAAATTAAGCATTAAACTCTGAATAATAATATAAATGAGACTTAATAAAGATGAATTAAGGGGCGCTAATTTGAACATTTACGCGCCTATCATATATCAACATAAAAAACAGATCTACAACCTCCACTTCCATCACTACCACCACCACCACCACCACCTCTACCACCACAATCTCCACTTAAAAATACAAATATATCAACAACAGATACACCAAAAATGAATAGATATACCGGTCAATGTCAACGCCGGTCAACAGTCAAAAAAATTTAAAAAATCAACAGATACACTAGTCAACGTCAATCAACGCCGGTCAACGGTCAAAAAAATCAACAGATATACCAAAAGTGAACAGATACAGCAGTCAACGTCGGTCAACACCGGTCAATGGTCAAAATAAAAATAAATAAAAAAAGAAGACATTTTTGTGTTAGCTAAACAAGATCCTTGTCTCATTAAAGTCAATTTAAATGAAAAGACATTTTTTTGTGTTAGTCAAACAAGGCCCTTGTCTCATTAAAGGCAATTTGGTCTTTTCACGGACCTTAAACTTCAAAATATTTTCATTAATGGACTTTACACATCACTGAAACTTAAACTGGACTAAATCTGCTTTGATAGTTTTTTCATTATTGTGTGTTCGTAGATAGAGTACCTCTAGTTCATACTTGTTTGTGATTGTCCTTATTGTGCGTTCTTCTTTTTCAACACACTTCCTTGCACATATATTAATTATGTACAAAATAGACTCCTAATTAATTTTTCTTTTTTTTAAAAAGACAATATAGGCCATGATTCACGTGGAATTCAAATTTTTTTTTTTTTATCAAGAGCGTCTCACTAATAAGGATTTTCTTGGACAAGCAAGACACACGACAATCATATCACTGTAACTCCTTTTAATTATTGAAATGTATTCAATTTGGATCTTATTAGATGTGTGATATATATTTCTGATGTCTCATGGTTGAAGAGAAATCCAAAATATATTTTGTCACACCATTGCTGTATTTTCAATTTTGTATATCTTTGTTCAACTTCTTTTACTACTAAATCCTTATATTACCAATCAACCTCTACCACCTTGATATCTCTGTTACCAATTTAATTTCTAACATGTTATTCTGCTTTGTGACTTAATAAAAGAACATATTATTCTACCTTAGAAACAACACCCATTACAAGATATGTAATAAAAAAAGAGTACAAATTTTGTTTGTAGATATCATACTCGCGATTTTGACGTGTCACTGTCTTGTTCGTAAAATTACAATTATACATTAGTGACAAAATCGACGATACTCGAATTGCAAATGGATGCCCGAACAAAAGTGTCCAATACTTCGAGATTGATGCTTTACCAAATTTCTTTTCATATACTGTAGTTAAGAGTAAACTAGCGTGCGATTGTCACGACAATTGGGACATGACCAATTGTCATTTAAACATAATTATTAGAAGAAGCTATTCAAATTTCTTCCTTATTGAGTGATTCATTTTTTAAACGGGTTGTAGGTTATATGCATGGCGTTTTGGTGTTGGTAGTGAAGAGAGAGAAGACGAGGTGGTGTTTGTGATTGGGTAATTGGGCTTGGGTCATGGATGCGGGTTTCGGTTTGTCCCCACACACACAAAATGGTCACAAAAATCTTGGCTGCGGAAAAAATGCATAACTAACACCAGTGCCGCCTTATAGTCAAGGCTGGGGAAGCTTGCGCTTTCGGCCCCCGAAAAAAATTAAAAACGAGGGCCCCCAAATTTTTAGGATCCCTATATGTGTGTGTGTGTGTGTGTGTGTGTGTGTGTGTGTTTGCACTAGCCTCCTTTACACACAATAGGTCAAATTGAAATTTATGAGCCACAAAATAGGCCTAAATTGTGGAATTACTCATTAGAAACACTAAGGCATTAAAAAAGAAAATAAGGCGTATTTTATAGCAAATACATATTTTTTATTTGTTTCGAATTTGCCATTTTGATTTCTTTTAATACTACTCCTTTCTTCTCAATTTGTTTGTCCAATTTGGGAAATATAACTTTTTAAGGGAACACAATTATTGAACCAATAAATGGTCAACTTTCCAAAAGTTGCCCACCAAACTTTTTGAAAAAAATTTCTTTAGTTCAAATGGTAAGGGACTAAAGTGGACAAATATTTTGGGAAAAGTAAAAGTCAAAAAGTGGACAAACAAAATGGGAGGGAGGAAGTAGAAAAAATAATAAAGACCTCATTTTTGAAGCGCACTTCTGGCCCTCAAAAGTCTTGAGCCGACTCTGACTAACACTAAAATAACGCATAAATAATACTCCCTTCGTCCCTTTTTAAGTGTCCTAATTCGTAACTCCAACTTATTAAAAAGACATTATCATTACACCTTTAACATCAATTTTTTTTCTTCACTTTCCTTACTTATCCATCATCATTACACTTTTATTCACTAACTTTTCAAAATGAAATATACTTTTTGTGACAAAATAGATAATGCATCAACTTTTACTCCCATAATTTTACAAAATGGACACTTATTAAGGGACAACCAAAAATGGAATACTGGACACTAAATAAGGGACAGAGGGAGTAAGAAAGATTGCGAAAATGGCCAAAAAATATCATAACTATTAGGAGTTCAATGTACACCATATCCGTAACTTTGCTAACAATCCGCACTATAAGAGAAGCATCACAATTATTGGAGGGTCTGGAGTATCCCTATTGATTTGGTTACACAATGTCAGTCCATGGAACTGCTCTAAAAATAGATTTTTTTTTAGGGAAAAAAGTTTTATTCAAAAATATTAACAAATAGTATATCAAGATGGGGGAGGAAAGGAAAAAGAAAAAAATGTTTAGATAAAGCCCAAATACATCCAAACGGGCCAGGTTCCCAAAAAAAAAATATAAAATTAGAAGCCGGTCCTGATTTTTAGGCTTGGTTTGATCCCAACCCTAAATATTATTTCCAAACCTGCATAGGTTCGGATTTGTTATCTCATGACATTTTTCCCTTTTTATTCCGCATTGTAAACTCCATCTCGTCATTCCTCCTCTCTCTCTCTCTCTCTCTGAAGACAATAAACCTGTCCTCTCCCCCCTCTCTCTCTCCCTAATTTGATGTTCCTATTCCTTTAATTTACCCAACCCCGATCAAATCCATTAAATCTCACCACTCAAACCCAGTCGTGTCTACAACTACCACCATCGTCGTCGACGACGGCAATTACTTTCAATTAGATTCGATATTGTGTCGCAACTGATAAATCCAGCAACCACGACGACGGCAATTTCGAATTGCATTTTAGTTATAGTCGACGACAATTTCAAATTGCCACTGTCATCTCCTCTCCGACAATGTCCCGCTGCCACCACCACACTCGGTCCTCCTCCGCGACATCATCGGCAGAGGTCAGCGAGACCGTGATCGCCAACTGGAGCTCCTCGAGTCCAGATCTGAATCTACCAGAGTTTTGAAAGCGTCGTCGGCGTCGGGAGACTTGATTTTGATAAGTATCGATCTCGATTTATCAAATCTCGTTTTGACTCCATTTTAACCGATTGGAATTCTCTTTGTAATATATTTTTTTGTGAACAACAGATCTCTTTGAATTGTTTAATCCTTGCGCTGATCCAATTTTGTTGTTGGATCTCAAGTGAATGGATATGATTTTGGCTTTGTTGTTTAATCCAATTTTGTTGTTTAGGAGCAAATATGATTTTGTTGGTAAATGCTTTCTTGAAACTGGAATGAGCCAATATATATATAAGAACAATGTACTATTTTTTATGAGAATTGTGTAATTTTCATTAGAACTGTGTATTTTTCTATGAGAACTGTGTGTTATTAATCAGAACTGTTTATGAGAACTGCGATTTTTTATGAGAAATGAATTTTTTTTTATGAGAACTGCATATTTTTTATGAGAACTGTATATTGTCCATGAGAACTGCCTATTAGAGCCGCGTATTTTCTATAAGAACTATAAATTTTTTATGAGAACTATGTATTTTAGTGTGGTAAAAATATGTGAACTGTGTATTTTTTGTTGAATGTCGGTCAATTTTTTTTATGAGAACTGTTATTGTCTATGATGATTGCTATGAGAATTGTGTATTTTTCTATGAGAATTATCTATGAGAATTATATATTTTCTATGAAAACTAGTTCTCTATGAGAACAATCACTTCTCATAGCCAATTCTCATAGAATTGACTATGAAAACTGACAGTTCTCATAACTTAATTCACTTATCATAGCCAATTCTTCTCATAACCAGTTCTCATAGCTTAATTCACATAGTCACTACTCATAACCAATTCCCATATAATTGACTATGAAAACTGACAGTTCTCATAGAATTGACTATGAGAATTGGCAGTTTTCATAGCTTAAAATACACAGTTCTCATAGTGGCTCATAGCTTAAAATACACAGTTGTCATAGAACTGACTATGAGAATTGTGTATTTTATGTGAAAACTGTCTATGAGAATTATATATTTTCTATGAGAACTGTGTATTTTTCTATGAGAATTGAGTATTTTATATGAAAACTGTCTATGAGAACTGTGTATTTTCTATGAGAACTGTATATTTTTCTATGAGAATTATGTATTTTATGTGATCGTACAGGTTCAAATCCCTTAGGGATTTCATCGAATATTAGGTGGATTCCATTTGCCGTAAAAGGTACATGAAGAAGACCTAAAATACTCCATTTTGCATAGAAGTCACGAGGAGACAGAGGCCCATTGACTTTCTTCAAAATCGACATAGGCCCAACTCTAGATGTGTGTTTGATCCATGAGAACTGTGTATTTTCTATGAGAATTGTATATTTTTTATGAGAACTATGTATTTTATATAAGAACCGTATATTTTCTATGAGAATTGTGTTTTTTTCTATGAGAACTGTTATTGTTCATGATGATTGTCTATGAGAACTATGTATTTTCTATGAGAACTGTATATTTTAGTGTGTGGTGAGGCTATTTGAACGGTGTATTTTTCAGTTCACATAACCATTTCACATGAAAACTGTCCATGAGAACTGTTATTGTCCATGATGATTGTCTATGAGAACTGTGTATTTTTTGTGAGAACTCCCTATGAAAACTTTATATTTTCTATGAAAACTGTATTTTTTCTACGAAAATTGTGTTTTTTTCCATGTAGGACTTTAATCTAAGTAATTTTAGGGTTAATTTCAAGATTATAAGTTTTGTTCCTATGTGTATTTTTCTATAAGAAATATCTATGAGAATTGTGTATTTTTCTATTAGAAATTATCTATGAAAACTGTGTATTTTCATAGAATAGACTATGAAAATTGACAGTTCTCATAAAACTGGCTATGAGAAATTGACAGTTTACATAGCCAGTTCTCATAATTCAGTTTTCATAATTCAGTTCGCATAGCCAGAGCTATGAGAATTAAGCAGTTCTCATAGAACTGTCTATGAGAATTGTGTATTTTTCTATGAGAATTGTCTATGAAAACTATGTATTCTCATAGAATTAATTATGAAAACTGACAGTTCTCATAGAACTGACTATAAAAATTGGCAATTCATATAGCCAATTCTCATAATTCAGTTTACGTAGCCAATTCTCTATAAGAACTGAGCAGTTCTCATAAAACTGACTATGAGAATTGACAAATAAAAATTCAATTCTAAATCAATTTATTTCCTATGTGAACTATTACTTTTTTACTTTGATTATTTTTTTAAGACATGTCAGTTAGAACATTTATAACTATATTTGATTTTGATTACCTTTTTGTTTTTATTCAATTTTTTTTCGTGTGTGTATTTTCAATGAGAACTGTGTGTTATTCATGAGAATTGAATATTTTTCTATGAGAACTGTGTATTTTTCTATGAGAACTGTGTATTTTTCTATGAGAACTATCTATTAGAACCATATATTTCTATGGGAACTATATATATTTTATGAAAATTGTGTATTTTAGTGTGTGGTAAGATTATGTGAACTGTGTATTTTTCAATTCACATAGTCCAGTTCTTATAAACAGTTCACAAAGCTAGTTCTTTATGAGAACAGTCACTTCTCATAGCTAATTCTCATAGAAGTGACTATGAAAACTGGCAGTTCTCATAGAACTGACTATGAGAATTGACAGTTCTCATAGCCAGTTCACATAACTAAGGGTATTTTTGTTCGAAACAGTTTTCATAGGGACAGTTCTCATAGATATAGTTCTCATAGAAAATTCTCATAGAAACAGTTCTCATAAAATTTTCTCATAGCAAATGGTATTTTTTTAATCTTTCATAATTTTATATTCAATATGGATCTTGTTTAGTAGATATCGTCGAGTAGGTTCCAAAAATATAATTTTTTTTAAAAAATGAATATTTACAACAAAAGATATGACTTTTTGAAATTTAAACAATGTTTTAATGGTGCATCAGTGGTCATGGAGCATTGGATAATTTTTCTATACTAGATGCTTTGTAGTACTGTGCGCTGATGCGCGTGAAGGGGCAAGGTTGGAATAAAAAATATAAATAATTATACAGGACTAAATGAAGACCGAGCCTAAATTTTTGGGCCGGCCTAAAAATTCCCCAAAGAATAAAGCAAAATTAAGAAATACTACAAAAAAATTTCGAATGAATATATGATGTACTCCAAACGTATTTAACTGAAACCACCCCTAGCCCTAGCCCTAGCCCTAGCTCTGCAGACTTCTGTTTGAGATACCTAGTACCAACCAAACAATGGCTCTGCGTTTACTCGGGAGGAAGCTGATGATAGTGAAGCCGCAAGAACTAGGGTTTTGTTTTAGTAACAGCTATCGCACAGCCGTTCTGGCCGTTCGGGTTTCTCTCTCTCTCTGCCATGGCCAGATCTCTTCTTTTATCTTGTTCGATTTTGATCTCATTCCTATTTTTTTCGTGTTGCGCTCGTAGAAACTAGGGGTGTTAGTCGGTCGGTTCGGTTCGGGGTGGAATTGCCGGAGACCGATCGGGTTCGGGATATGCAAGGCCGGGACCGATCCCGACCATATTAATGTCGGTTCGGTTCAGTTCGGGGATTTCGGGGCATTCGGGGCATTCGGTCCACCAGATTAATGGGCCGGTTGGGCCCATTTCCCACGACTGTTGGGCCTTTTTCCAATCTTATTTGGGCCTTTGTAGCCATTTTCACCTATTTTATATGGGCCTTTTTTGGGCATTTTTTCCACCAAGTTTTGAGCCATTTTTATATGGCCCATTTTTTCAAAATCAAACAGTCCGTTTATTGAGAATGAAAAATCAAGGCTTCTCCAATGTTTTCTGTGTGAAGGAAAAAAAAATGCAGAACCTTTCCAAATCAAATAGTCCAGTGTTTCTTTGTGAAGAAAAAAAAAATACAGAACATTTCCAAATCAAATAGTCCAGTGGTCCACCTTCTAACAGTTCGGAAAGACAAAAAAAATAAAGTTAAAAGAGTTCCAGTCACCCTTACACTTACAGGAGCTTAAAACCTTCAACCAAAGGTCCAGAATCAACAACTTAGTACCAAACTACCAGTTAAACCTACAACTAATACATTCATCCATATGCCGAAACAAATACTACCAGTTTAACTTAGACCCTTTTGCACTTAGCAGCCCCTTAGTAAAACAAATAATACATTCATCCAAATGCCAAAATACTAACAGTTCATGGAAAAAAAAAAAAAACCAAAGTTCAAACTACAGAGGGTTCCCAAAAAGCTAAGATAGTCACCCTTCCATACAGCAACTTCAAACCTTCAACCCTTGCAAAAAGTTATCCACAGCCCTACATTATGACAAAGCAACAAAATTAAGCCACTACAAACTAGTCAATGACATACAAATTCCAAAAAAATGTAAACATTACACATTTGTGTACCCATAATAGAACTCCTCAATCCAAGCACCAACTCTTTAGTCCTTATCACTTGATTCCAAGACAACTAAAAACATAAAATAAAAAAAACAAAACAAAGAAAGCATACAAGTAAGATATTCAACATGAAACATATTTAAGGAACATAAAACACTTGCCAATAAAAACTAAAAAAGTAAGAGTAGTACCCGAATCTAATGCCTCCAATTCATCAAGTTGCTCTCTTATATTGATCTTGGTTGGTTTTCTAATCCATTGTTGTGTGCAAATTAGTGCTTCCACGGTCTTCGGAGAAAGAGAACTTCGATAAGGATCAATGACACGTCCGCCCGTGCTAAAAGCGGATTCGGAGGCAACCGTGGACACGGGAATTGCTAGCACATCTCGTGCCATTTGAGAGACAATTGGATACTTCGAAGAGTTTAACTTCCACCAACGAAGTACATCAAAGTTGTCACAATCATCCTCACTAGTTTCCGCAAGATACTTTTCCAATTCCGTTTTGCTTGCCATGTTGCCCTCCTTTTGTTTGTGCATCTTAAATTGAGATTTCAAAGATTTATGATTACCAATTTCCGTTTCAAGTCCATCCAAATCTACGGTGTCCGATGATCCCCCAACCTCTTTGTTACGCACATTTATGTACCCATTATGCTTGACATACCATCCAAATAGACGGGTAATTTCACTTTTTAATTTATCCATGAACTCACCAACTATTGCCTTATCATAGCCCAAGGTATTTTGCAAGCAATACTCAAAAAATGCAACTTTGCATCGAGGATCAAGAACAACCGCAAACATCATCATTT
The DNA here is from genome assembly GCA_019656275.1 of Rhododendron kiyosumense. NCBI lineage: Eukaryota > Viridiplantae > Streptophyta > Magnoliopsida > Ericales > Ericaceae > Rhododendron > Rhododendron kiyosumense. The sequence continues at coordinate 13,970 of BPLS01013000.1, read as the reverse complement.
GATTAATCTTATTAAAATCACCCCAATACTTGTCAAACTTGGTACGCATACTCATTGCCAAATCATACAAATCACTATCCTCATTGTCACACAACTTCATAATGTCTTGTTGAATCAACACCATTTCATCAAAAAAGACATTGCAAGTGACGTACAAAGAACCAGAAAATTTCAAAGTTGCAACGTAAAACACTCGAAGAAATTTTACGTACAACTTAATCTTTTCCCAATCACTTGAACTTGGAGGCCCAACGTACTCCTTCCGCCCTTTCCCCCCCTCTTCTTCTTTCTCTTCTCAATTTCAATTACCCTATTTATACCCTCAAAACTATCAACATCATCAAAATCCTCGTCCATCTCCTCCTCTCTTACATTTAATTTAAAGCTTGGGTCATCACACAATCGATCAAAGGCCTTTTGATAAGTCAAAGCTCTCTCCAACATGAAATATGTATAGTTCCACCGAGTAGACACATCTAAACACGGTTTAAGCCTACACACAATTTTCTCCTTCTCAACACATGACCAAAACTCCGCCATTCTAGATGGAGAAGACCTCACATATCTCACCATATTGCGCACCCTTGCAATCGGGACATCAATCTCTTGCAATCCCTCACGTACGATTAGATTTAAGATATGTGCCGAACATCTTACATGCAAGAAATTGTGATTTAAAATGGTGGTCTTCCTATCTTTGGTCTTTCTCTCCAAGTATCTAATCAAAAGATTGTTTGAAGATGCATTATCAACCGTAACGGTTAGAAACTTGTCAATTCCCCAATCCAATAAGCATTCTTCAACCATTCTACCAAGAGTATCACCTTTGTGATTATGAACAACACAAAAATTCAGAATTTTCTTTTGGTACCTCCAATTCTCATCAATAAAATGACCCGTAAGACACATGTAATTCAGATTTTGGACCGAAGTCCAAGTGTCCGTTGTAAGACAAACCCTTTGATTCTTGAGTGTATGTTTCAATGTTTTTTTCTCGTCCTCATACATGACCATAATTTGTTTTGCCATCGCAAGCCTACGAGGAGGATTCCACATTGGTTGAACAACAGTAATAAAATCTCTAAATCCTTCACCCTCAACAAATGAAAAAGGCAACTCATCAATTATTATCATCCTCACTAGTGCCCTTTTACAAGCGTCAGCACTAAAAGCCACAGGCACAAGGTTTGCACTTGTTTCACCGTTGTTTTCTTTCCTTTGAAAACTAAGGAGTTTTTGCCTAGAACCGGTAAATTTCTTACTTAGAGGATATTTGGTACACTGATACGCTAGATGATGAGTTAGCGATTTCGTACCATTTAACTTCGAGTGACAAGCATAATCTCTCCCACACCAATTGCATGCAGCCCTAGGTTTTGGATGATTTTTCGGTGTAATAAATGTAAAATGCTTCCAACATGGAGCCCTTTTTTTCATACCAACAACCTTCTTTTTTTCAGTCTCGTTATTAATTTCAGGCATGAGATCATCATTAAGTTCAGCATTTTGAGGGATATCGAACTCAGCACCTTCATCCATAATGTCATCATCATCCATATCATCCATCTAACACAGCAAAAAATTAAAACCAACATAATCACAATCTGATTTTCATATTGTTCGTGCACTAATCTGATTTTCAGTCCATCACCTCATGTTCATGCAAAAATTAAGCAGTATGTAAATTGTAAACACTAAACCCATTAAACTCGTGAACTATATTCAACAAAAATATGATTTTCAAGCCAATTTAGGATTTTGAGATTGAATACCTCATGCTCATGGTCAGACATTTCACCGGCGTTGTCGAAAAATCTCGAAATATCTGTGATGCTATTCTGATAGCGATTTCTCCCCTTCCTCACGCTAGCCTCTCTGCATACACATAAACGAAACAAAGATAAGCCACATTCACTTACATACACTAATCAAGCAATGAAATTCCAAAAAAAAAAAAAATTACAACAAACTGATTTGATAATTAGTAATCACAAGGAATAAAATACTAACAGCCAAGCAGTACCATTAAACAAAAGGAAAATGTCGGCAAGGCTACTCTTGGTGTATATTAAAAGCCCCCTGTCTTCCCTAACCTGAAAGAGACAGAGAGGATTAAAAAAAAAAAAACTGAGATAGCAAGGGAGAGACTCTGTGTGTGTGTGTGTGCGTGTGAGAGAGAGAGAAGGGCCACAATCCAATTACAGTAGTACTAGCACAAAGCCACAAGCACCCTAACACTTTGTTTGACTGGTGCGAGATATTGGTCCAGGCCAATATTTATTGGGTGCACGCTTCTGGGCTGCAATTCCTTTCATAACGGCACATATAGGTTCGGAACTAAGCGTACAGGCTACATGCCATATATGAATGTGTGGTGTTGGAAGACTCTGCAGGATTACTGAATATTTTGGAGTAGCTTTGGACATATATTGTGTACCCCGTTAAGTCAGATTTTTTTTTTTTTGGTACTTCGAAATATCAGTTAAGCTAGAATGATTGCAAACAACCCTCGACAATAACCTGGCCTATTTACTTATTTAGCCAAACACGTCGAGAGTGCTGACCCCAACACGATTTTGTTTGAACAAAAAACCTCGTCAGTCTGAACAAGATGCGATAAAAAGTCTCTCTGTGCTTACAGTATCAAACTGAGACACCAGTCAACTACTCAACCAGTTCGATCTAATTCTCAATCCTCACATTCCAAAAAAAAAATGTTGATCACAGGAGGACCTCAAAAGGCGATAAAAATGCCGGTATGTTTTATTGTTTTCTTTTCCTATTTGGTTTGACAATTCGTTCAATCAATTCAACTAAAGGAAGAAATGCCCAAAAAACAAAAAAAAAAAAGGAATGGTTTTCATAAAGACAGTACAAGCAAATAATACAAATACAAAGCTACAACTTTCATATCCAAGGGGTTTCAACACACAGAAGCCATGGAAGCACACATGAACCCTAAAAAGGACTACCATCACGAATTGAGCTGAAAACACAGGAGAACGAAAGAAACGAACATGATTAGAGAAAAGAGGATCTCACTCGCAACAAAATCCAAACATTCGGCCTGCAAGTCTGCAACTACCAAATTGCCTCTCTCGATTTCGGCCGACAACTCCCAGATCTTGATGAAGAAAAGATGGAGGTCGGAGCTTCTTTTTTCCTTAACAGAAGATGAAGATGGAGGCGAGGGCGGCGCTGGCGGAGGAAGTCGGTGCGGACTAAAGATCGAGGACCGGAGGTTAGAGAGAAGGGAGAGAGCTGAGGTCTGAGGGATTCGAGGGAATGGCTGCGCGTCTGAACTCTGGAGTGGGGACTGGGGAGAGTCAAAGATAGATAAGGTAGGGTTTGGGAGTGAACGGTCGAGATTAAAACCCCAATTGGATTGACGGTCAAGATTAAAATGATTTATAATTTTATATAAATGTATATAATAATATGGTTCGGTCGGTTCGGTCGGTTCGGTTGTATATCGGTTCAGTCGGTTCGGTCGGTTCGGTTTGACTTCGGTTCGGTCGGTTCGGGCAGAATAGATTTCCAAAAAACCGAGACCGAACCGAACCAGGTTCGGTCCGGTTCGGGGTGGACCGAACCGCCCAAAAATGTCCCTGAACCGACCGAAGACCGAACCGATCGGTCGGTTTTTTTGGTTTTTTTCGGTCCGGTCGGGTTCGTAACAGCCCTAAATTCAATCAGCCATATCGTCCTTCAAATCAATTCAATCAACGACGGTCAGCCATATCGTCCTTCAAATCAATTCAATCAACGACGGTCAGCCATATCGTCCCTCAAATCAATTCAATCAACGACGGTCAGCCATATCGTTCTTCAAATCAATTCAATCAACGACGGTCAGTCATGTTGTCCTTCAAGTCAATTCAAATCAACGATGGTCTACCCGTCCTTCAAATCAATCAACGACGATCAACCATGTCACCATTCAAATCAACGATGGTCTACCCTTCCGACCACTTCTATCTCTCAACGGCGATCATAATATCGTTTGCTTACATCCTTCAACGGCGTTCAGAATATCGTCCACTGTTCAAATCAACGATGGTCCGCGTCATCCTCTATGATGACCCACCGTCCAGCTCAGCAGCGGTCTACCCGTCCGATTTTAAATCAACGACGGTCCTCCCATCCAATGTCAAATCAACGACAGTCCACCCGTCCAAATGATTCTCTTTCCCCAACAGAGTTCGTATTCTTGCAATGGATTATTCCTTAGGAGAGTCCGCCTTCTACGGCAGCCTGTTCTGTCTTTCCAAGTCCATCAAGTCAACGACGGTCCACCCGTCCATATTATCTCCAGCCGCGGCAATCTATCCAATGATCCGCTCATTCAAATCAAACAGGTTCTTTAAAATTCATGTTCTGGATAGCCTCAAAGAGGGTGTCTAGAAAACCTTTGACGTTACTTGTATCAAGTAAATATTGCTCCAAGTGCCGTCAAAGGGGGGCTCCTGTAGACACCCTATTTTGGACTTTCCAGATTAGTTTACGTACGGTCTTTAAATTCCCCGATGATGAAACAGATCAAGAACACCCCAGAAATGTTAGTGTGTTTGAGCTTTGAGCATTCCAAAAACCCTTTCAAATCCCTTTCAAACTTTCTAAGCTAGAGCCAAAAGGTCTCAACAAAACCCTACTTGCTTACGCTAGTACTCAATTGGCGTGCGCTGGTCCTCTGCCATGTGTCAGTCATCGGTCAACTTTGACCGTTGACCAGATTTGACCTGGAGTACGCCAGGTATTTAGTGGCGTACGCCAAGTCAACTTTTGGTCAAACTTGTGTTTTTTAGCATACAGAAGCCATGGGTAGAGGTCTACAGCATAGGGGAACCTTCCAATCCATTGAAAAATCAATCTCGGCCGGGGGACATTTTTCTTACACCCATCCCATCACTTTTCCCTCTCATCCAATGGGAGTGAAGGCTTAAGGGCTAAGGCACCAGCCCCTTTGCCTGGCCTTAACCCCCCTCTCTCCATTTTCCCTATATATACCCCCATATGCTTCCATGAGAAAGGGTTACCAAAACTTGAAGCATTCAAGTTATCTCTCTCTCTCTCTCTCTCTCTCTCTCTCTCTCTCTCTCCATTAGTCCCTTGTTCTTTCTCTCTTCTCATTGAGAGAGAAACAGCAAGAAACTCTCCCATACACTACAATATACATCCATCCACACTCACCATTCTCCTTTCAAGCCTCAAGTTCAAAGCTCAAACATCTTTCAAATCCAAAAGCCAAAGGTATACATCTTTGGTACTGTTTTTCTGTTCTGATCCCTGAGGGGAGCTAACAAGGTCAAGGCTGGTAATCAATACCAGTTCTGGCCCTAAAGCTATCAATGTTTTAAAAACACAAAAATCGTTTCTAACTAGAATCGGCGTGCGCCGGTTATAGGCCCGCGTACGCCGGTCCGTGGCAGTATGTACAGTTTTAAAATTTGATCTGTCTGGGATCTGTCTGGACCCTGCGTATGCCACCTTGCGTACCGAAGGTCCGAGCCCTCCGAAACTGGCGTACTCCAGTTGTGAAATGGGACCCAGATCTTTGTTTTGTGCTTCATTTCTTGTCTATTCATCACCTTATTGCATGCTAAAAACTAGTTTACTGCTTTCTGTATTTAGAACTGTTAGTTGTAGCATTCAATATTTGTTCATATCTGCTTTAGAAGGCCGCTGGGATCTTTCTGGTCATGTTCCAAAACCCAGATGATGTAAAGCCAAACACTGGGTAACATGCAAGCATGGCGTACGGGCTCTCAAGAGTGGCGTACGGCACGTCTGCTAGGGTCCAGTGCCTGGCCCTTGCATCACAGTTCAGTCCTGGCCTCTTGTTGTTCCCCCACGCTGTTTATGGGGTTGCTTGTCTGTTTTCCTGGCTCTTAGCCATTTCTTACATCCGCCTGTCTGTAATATGTACATAAACTGTCTTATAAACTGCGTGGTTTGTCCTGGGTGTGCGCTGGTCCATTCCAGAGCCCAGAGGGTTGAGAGTAGGAGCTGTAAGAAATCAATAAGGTAGTGTACGCCAGCCTTAGGGTGGCGTGCACAGGGTCTGTTGGCGTGCAATGTTTCTGCCATGGCGTGCCAGCATGTCACCTGCTCACGCACCCGACGAGCAGCGTACATCATCTCGTTGAGCTCCCCGCAGTGCTTATTCTCAATCTATGTTCTTACGTTTAATTCAATTCAAGCAAGCAATCCATCATCCATAAACATTTTGTCATATAAACTGCAAGCTGTTACAGTATTAATCCCCATTAACTGTTCCCCCGCCCTAACTGGCTAAAAATGATCAAATGAGAGAAAAATGCAAACACTTTATAAAAATGCCCGAGTAGAGACCGATCTCCGGATTGGGCGAGAGGGGGTGCCATAAAACCCTTCCCCTCTCGTAACTTAGCTCCCGAACCTCAGATATCGAAGGTGACGACGGACCAGTGTACGCCTTCTTCAAATCAAATCAAACCCTTTTTCAAATCAAATCAAAAACGTAGCAAACGTTCTCGAGTTCGGTTCCTTGGGTGCCTCACCGCTAAAACCCGAGTGGCGACTCTGAATCGAAGGGTTTCGCAGCGCCGTTTTCCAAGAGGGCCGCAAACCAAAATCGGGCGATTTTTTGGGGGTGTGTGCCCACAAACAACCCTTCTTATTAGACAAAAAATAAGAACTTAAACCCGTTCTGGAACGGGGTGTTAGATATTTTGGCACTTTCCGGGGTTGTCCAAAACCTCCATTGGTGTCTTTGTTATATCGACTCCGTTGAATTATAATGGGTAGGCTCTTAGGGGGTAGTTTCTCGCACGATGCTCCTCTCATTATTTGCGCCAAATTGACCGCTACAGAATCGAGCCAATTGCGTGAAAGGTAAAACATTGCATATCACATCATGCATATTATTTCCAAGATTAAAATTTTTATTCATGCACATTTTTTCTTTCTGGTAAATCTCTCTCCTA
>BPLS01012989.1:0-10444 GCA_019656275.1 Rhododendron kiyosumense | reverse complement strand
TGATAGGCGCGCGGAATTCATGAATTTAAGCGCCTAAGTAGGGAAATTAGCGCGTTAGACGTGCAATTAATTCTCATTTTCCATTTAATGCGTGCACGTGGTTGGTTTTTGTGTTTGTGCTTAATGTGCAGGAAATTTAGTTGTTTTGGCGCTAATGAGAGGTATCCGGAAAGGCCGTGATGAAGCTTGAGAGCGAGAAGGGCTGTGGAGACTAAGTGTTGGACACAAATTCGTGAGAAGGTGAACAGAACCTTAGTGAGAGCTAAAGAAGATTTGGTAGAGCGCTCAAAAGTGGCACAAAATGGGGTACAAAGTGACTAGAGAGATGGCGAGCGCTACACCATTTTTGGTGTAGCGCTACCTAAGGCATTAATGGTCAACGGCTAAAAAGCGAGTCAACTCGGTCAACACAACTTAAGGGGTTAGGTAGCGCTAAACCCTTTTTGGTGTAGCGCTACCGGTGGCTTATCAGGCCTAGAAACGGCGGCGTTTTGGTCGTCCGGGGTCCGATTTCGATTTGTTTTAGGATTTTTAATTGTAATTAATAGGGGTTAGTATAAATACCCCGTTTTAACTCAGAATTAGGTTACGTACATTTTTACTTAGGATTCTAGCAGCTTTTTCATAACGACGTTTTTGTTGATTTTTCATCGCTCTTAACTTTTGGCTACTGTTTTCTAAGTTCTTTTTGCAGATTCAAGTTTTAATTGAAGTTCTTTCAAGTTTTCCAGCGTTAATTCCTGTTATTCTTCTTTGGTAATCGAATCCGTTACTCTTCCGTAAGTCTGTGGAATCGTGTTCATATTTCTATTCCGATTATTCGAAGCATGTTTAGATCTAGGGTTTTAATTGTTACTACGTTTAATAAAATTATGAGTGAGTAGTTCTGTAGAGTGCGGCCACGGGGCAAAGGCGTCTCGTGGCTAGTTTAATTAATGTTTTTACCTCGGGATCGAATTAATTTAATCTTTAAGCAATTTTAGAAGACGAAAACTCTTCTAACAAACAAAACCCAGGCATCGCCGGAATTCGAATGCGCACGGATACTGGTGACAGGTGGTGCGCATTTGTTAGGGATCCTTTTTCCTATTCTAAAATCAACAAAGTGAATAATTGTGGCCCGAGTAAACATTGGTTAGGCTAGTTGCGGATGCTGAGTTCCCACGGCTGTACTCTCCTTTTTAAATCCTTATTTAATTAATTTAGTTTGGTAATTTAGTTAGTAAATCAATCTCATTGAACAAGGGGTGGCTACCTAAGAGCCAATTAAAACTAGAATTCAACACTTTCAAGTTAGCACCGTCCGTCCGTCTCTGTGGTTCGACTCCGGTACTTCCGGAATTATTGTGCTACACTGGTCGAGAGTCCTACGCTTGGGACGCGTTTTTAGTTTAATTTTATTAACACCCGGTTGGTCAAAGCATTTTTGGCGCCGTTGCCGGGGAACGGCGACGTGTGTTCTAGAGTGTGAGTTTTCGTGTCTTTTGTCTTTTAGTTGAGTCACCATAGGTAGAGGGAAGAAGGAGTCCTTTAAACAGGACCCTCTTTATTATCGCGACCCGACACATCGTTTAGTTCGAAAAGAACTGGAGTCGAGTCAGCCTGTGTTTTCTAGTTCTTCATCTTCTAGTTTAGAGTCAGACTTAGCTGAGTACCAGTCAGAGTCTATTCCCATTAGTGGTGTTTATATAGATTTGCCTTTTGAGTCAGTCAGTGTCAGTAATCCGCTTTTTCAGTCAGTTTCAGAGTCAGTTTCGGAGTCAGAATTAGAATCCGTCGAGATGGGAGATCGGCAAGTAGGTATTCAGCCATCGTTGAGGCAGCACATACATCCTGAGAGGACCACTCCTCTCGGACCCATTGTGTTCCCGCAAGAGACACAAGAGGCACGCAATGCCTTTACAGTCAAACCTGGTGTCCTTAATAGTCTCCCTAGTTTCCACGGGAGGGAGTGCGATGATCCGTACGAGCATGTGCGGACATTCGAGGGGTTGGTGCGCAACCTTGCATCTAATACCCAAAATGAGAATGCGTGCCTCAAGCTGTTTGAGGCGACATTGAGGGATGGCGCGCTTCTATGGTTCCGAATGCAAAAGTCTCAGTCTTTCACCACTTGGGCACAAGTGCGTGATGTCTTTTATAGGAAGTACTTTTCTGAGGCTAAGACTAAGAGTTATAGGCGTCAAATCCAAGGTTTTAGGCAGGAGAGGGATGAGTCATTTCTCAAGGCTTGGGAGCATTTCAAGGAATTGCTCCTAAGGCTGCCACACCATGGCTTTGAGAGAATTCAGTTAGTCGGTTTCTTTCACTTGGGGCTCAACTCTGAGTCAGTCCAACACATAGAATATTCTTGCAAAGGGGACGATTTTTTGTCCAAAACAGCAGACCAGGCTTGGGATTTCTTAGATGACCTAGCTGATAGGCAGAGGGCTTTAGAACCATCTGATTTTGAGCGATCCGGACCTTCTGGGTCCAACGTTGTCCCGGTTACCATTCGTGACCAGCGACTCCAGGCTCAGGTTGAGAAAATGGCTCAAAGATTAGAGGAGCTAGAGGTGAGGCAGGCTCGTCCAGTTAATGAGGTATCAATTGAAGAAGTATGCGTGTGGTGTGAATGTAAAGGGCACACCGCGACCGTTTGCCCTGGGTTTATTGCCGCCAAGGGGGCAAATCATTTTAACCAAGAGGAAGTTAATGCAGTTAGGACTTGGGATCCTTATTCTAACACGTATAATCCGGGATGGAAGGATCACCCCAATTTTGGGTGGTCAGACTCCAGACCCGTAGGTGGAGGCCAAGCACAATCCTTTGCACTACCTCCGCCGCAGCAGTTTCAACAGGCCCAATCGTCCGGGCCTCCTCAAGGCCAGGTCATTCCATTTCACTACCAGCCACAACTTGGTAGGGGGGCAGGTCCATCCACTCGTGGTCCTCCCCCAGGTTATTCACAGATGACTGCGCATGATCATAAGTTAGATGATACTGTCAATTCCCTGATGCAGTCACAGATGACATTTCAGACGGAAACGAGACAGCAAATTGGGGCCCTTACAACCCAAATGTCACAACTCACTGCGGTTGTCGGTCAACTGCAGCAGGAGAAAGGTAGGTTTCCGGCCCAGGGTAGTACAGCGGGTGCCCATTATTTGGAAAATTGTTTAGGTCCTAATGCTCATAACCCGAATCAAGAGGAGGCTAAGTCGGTCACCATTCTCAGGAGTGGTAAGGAGATCGATAAGTCCATCCCGCCAAAGCAGAAACCAGCTCCACCCCCGGAGCAGGTTGATGCACCAAGGGCAACTCCTGATATTGTTGATGTCCCTAGGAAAGAGGTAAAGGATGATGAGGAGTCACCTGAGGAGGTGGTGCCTGCAGCTGCAGCCCCCACGACTCCAACACCGCCGGCTGTGCCAGTAGCTTTATTCCCCCAGAGGTTGGCGGTGAAACCTAAGCAGAATATGAACCATAAGATGTTTGAACTTTTCAAGAGGGTGCAATTCCCTATCACTTTGATGGAGGCGATTGAGTGCTTTCCCCAGTGTGTGAAGGTATTGAAAGACCTTTGCACGAAAAAGCACAAGAACCAAAACAATATAGTTCTGACTGAGCAGGTGAGCTCCATTCTTCAGACTGAGATTCCTACAAAGTGCAAGGATCCTGGGTGTCCCACCATTACCATAGATATCGCAGGCCAGACGTTCGACAAGGCATTATTGGACTTAGGAGCGAGTGTTAACTTGCTTCCCTATTCAGTATACTTGAGGCTAGGTCTAGGCGATCTGAGAGCTACTCCGGTCACGTTGCAGTTGGCGGATAGGAGTGTGAGAGTACCCAAGGGTATGGTGAAGGATGTGATGATTCAGGTAGGTGAGTTCCAATTTCCTGCGGATTTCATTGTTCTAGACACTTGCCAAAATCCTGAGGTTTTAGAAAAGACTCCTATCATCCTTGGCCGTCCATTTTTAGCCACCTCCAGTGCTATCATGAATTGCAAAACTGGACAAGTCCAATTGTCGTTTGGGGACTTGAAAATGGAGGTGAAAGTGTTTAATGCGGATAGCCGAGTCAAGGGTGATGAGGTGTGTTTGATCGACACGCTGGTGCAGGAGCATGTCGATAATATTTTGTATAAGGATCTTCTGGAGATAGCCAAGGAGGCGTCATTCTTAGATTCTTCAGAATTAGGAAATTTGATGGAGAGGCTAGTAGTAGATGATGTATGTGGTGCCGCTTGGGACCCAGTTCTTGAGCTGTTGGGTGCCCCATTGTTTTAAGTTCCGACGGGTAGCTTTTGCGTACCACTCTCTTCATTGAGAAGTGGACCCGGCCCCTACCAATAGGGGTACCCATCATTGACTTGGGTTTTGGTGCAATTTTTGTACACTTGTTCTTTTATTTCTTGTTAAGTAATAAAATTGAAAATAAAAGAAAAAAAATTGAAAAAAAAATACGCATAATGGTCTTGTCTAGCCACCCGTTTCTCGCTCATCCGCTTGACACGGGAAGAAAAGTATGACACGTGAAACTGCGTGAATGTCTGGTGGTGTTCTTTTCTTTTCATTTTTTTTTTTAATTATTATTTTTGTTTGTTTGTGGCCCGGATAACACGCGCGCGGGCGGGACTAATGCCATTTGCATATTTTCGGTAGTTGTGGTTTCAGTCTTTTGGCAGGGTACGCGTGCTACCACACCAGCCTTGGTAGATTAGGCCTCCCCCGCTGGGGTGATGGAGGCATTCAGGAGCTCTAAGTCATGAGTGTCATTATGTGTGGCGGTTGTAAGCCCAAAGCCCCCAGCGCGGCCTTGTGTGACTAGCTGTGGTCCCACTATTTGGGTCCGAAGAAGCAAGCCCTGGAGCAGCTGCCATGACAAGGAATGCAAAAGCGACAAATTCCTCGAACATCGGCCGAGGTCATGGTGGTTGGCTGCCACCCCAGGTTCACTTTTTCTTTCTATTTATTCTTACTTTTCTTGGTCTTCATGCTTTGGGGACCATGCGCATTTCAAGTTGGGGGAAGGGGTGTACTTTGTACACAATTACTTCTGTGTTGAGCGTTGTTAGTTGGTTTAGGGGTCTAGGGGTCTGTTTTTATTTTTATTTTTGTATGGGGATACGATTGTTATGCCTATTTGTATGAGTTAGGTGAGCATGTTAGATTCTTGTCTTATTGTTTGCCTATTCAACTCATTTACATGCATATATCTGGCATCTCTGTTTGAATACTTTCGCACCATAAGCAATATTGAGTAGGTGTTCCCACTTAGTTCACAGTGTGTCCTTAAAAGCATTCCCATGTTTCTTTGTTTATCGATTTCTGCAATTGCACAAAATAGTAGGCGTTTGTACCACTTGTCATAGTCTGAATATTTTGCATGCATGTTGTGAGAGTTGGAAACAGGCTTAGGGGATGAAACAAGGCAGTTCTTGTGTAATTAGACCACTAGATGTGTCCCATTGATCCATTTTAAACCAGTCCGAGTCAGTTCCTGAGTCTAGCCTAGGAAACCGGTGTATGGGTTGGATTGTAGTTGAGGGGTCTAGCTTTGTGCATCATGGGTGTCTTGTTGCGTTGGATTTGGAGCATCGTTGTCATCAGATGTGAAAGAGAAGAAGTGTGGATGAGTGTCATATTTTGAACGAAACCCAGCTTTTAAGCCATAAAGCGTAGTCAAAAAAAAAAAGGAGAAAGAAAAGTAAAAAAAAAAGGAGCAGAAAATGCAGAATAAAAAGGAGTTGAGGCAAGTTGGGAGGAATCAACACCTGCTTGTTGGCACATCATAATAACTGATTGTATGATCATGTTATAAGGCAATCCTCAGCTCTTTATTAGCCGCCTCAGTTTCCAGACTTGGAGGTCAGCGACGACTTTGCCGAGAGCAGTTCGGATTGATTTTGGACTTTCGTGATGCATAAAGCTAGGTGGTGGTGTTATTTTATGTGTCTTTGTCGAGTCCTGTCAGTTTATGTGTTATTTCATGTGGTTCGTGAGTCGGTGGTTAGAGTCTTGTCATTTCAGATATTGTGTAATAACTCGTACTTTGTTATGTTTGTGACTGGTGTTTTGTGTTGAGCACCGGTATGGTGACAGTGTCAAGGTGGCGGTCAGTCAGGGTAGGTTATCCATGCGCTTCTATAGGCCGCCACCCTTTGCATGTTCTTTTTCTTTTTGCAACCACGGTCGTTATAAGCCCAATGAAGTCCTTAGTTGACCCGATGCACGTTGTTCAACTCTCTTGCATGCATGTTTTATATTTAGCTATGGATGTGTGATATCTCAATTTCGTTGAGCTCTCATTGTTATAACTAGCGTTGTTTTGATTGGCACGTGGTGAATTTTTGTTCCGTCCCACGTTGATCGCCAAGCGCTCCGCATGGGATGTAGAGTGTTCCGGTGAGTGAGTGACATTGTGACTTTGTGGGGGCATGTTTATCTCTACAATTGTTTTGATGCCGAATTGTTCGAATTATAGCTAGGGCATGCATGTGAATGGGTTAAAGGTGGCAGTGAGAGGAAATTTCATGTTCACTTGATTTTTATACAAGTTGCATAACCCTCGTATCCCTTATTGAGTTTTATTTTCTTGTTTTGTTATTCTTTATTTCGTTCGTTGCTAGGGACTAGCAACGCTCAAGTTGGGGGATGTGATAGGCGCGCGGAATTCATGAATTTAAGCGCCTAAGTAGGGAAATTAGCGCGTTAGACGTGCAATTAATTCTCATTTTCCATTTAATGCGTGCACGTGGTTGGTTTTTGTGTTTGTGCTTAATGTGCAGGAAATTTAGTTGTTTTGGCGCTAATGAGAGGTATCCGGAAAGGCCGTGATGAAGCTTGAGAGCGAGAAGGGCTGTGGAGACTAAGTGTTGGACACAAATTCGTGAGAAGGTGAACAGAACCTTAGTGAGAGCTAAAGAAGATTTGGTAGAGCGCTCAAAAGTGGCACAAAATGGGGTACAAAGTGACTAGAGAGATGGCGAGCGCTACACCATTTTTGGTGTAGCGCTACCTAAGGCATTAATGGTCAACGGCTAAAAAGCGAGTCAACTCGGTCAACACAACTTAAGGGGTTAGGTAGCGCTAAACCCTTTTTGGTGTAGCGCTACCGGTGGCTTATCAGGCCTAGAAACGGCGGCGTTTTGGTCGTCCGGGGTCCGATTTCGATTTGTTTTAGGATTTTTAATTGTAATTAATAGGGGTTAGTATAAATACCCCGTTTTAACTCAGAATTAGGTTACGTACATTTTTACTTAGGATTCTAGCAGCTTTTTCATAACGACGTTTTTGTTGATTTTTCATCGCTCTTAACTTTTGGCTACTGTTTTCTAAGTTCTTTTTGCAGATTCAAGTTTTAATTGAAGTTCTTTCAAGTTTTCCAGCGTTAATTCCTGTTATTCTTCTTTGGTAATCGAATCCGTTACTCTTCCGTAAGTCTGTGGAATCGTGTTCATATTTCTATTCCGATTATTCGAAGCATGTTTAGATCTAGGGTTTTAATTGTTACTACGTTTAATAAAATTATGAGTGAGTAGTTCTGTAGAGTGCGGCCACGGGGCAAAGGCGTCTCGTGGCTAGTTTAATTAATGTTTTTACCTCGGGATCGAATTAATTTAATCTTTAAGCAATTTTAGAAGACGAAAACTCTTCTAACAAACAAAACCCAGGCATCGCCGGAATTCGAATGCGCACGGATACTGGTGACAGGTGGTGCGCATTTGTTAGGGATCCTTTTTCCTATTCTAAAATCAACAAAGTGAATAATTGTGGCCCGAGTAAACATTGGTTAGGCTAGTTGCGGATGCTGAGTTCCCACGGCTGTACTCTCCTTTTTAAATCCTTATTTAATTAATTTAGTTTGGTAATTTAGTTAGTAAATCAATCTCATTGAACAAGGGGTGGCTACCTAAGAGCCAATTAAAACTAGAATTCAACACTTTCAAGTTAGCACCGTCCGTCCGTCTCGGTGGTTCGACTCCGGTACTTCCGGAATTATTGTGCTACACTGGTCGAGAGTCCTACGCTTGGGACGCGTTTTTAGTTTAATTTTATTAACACCCGGTTGGTCAAAGCAGAAGCCCATTTCCAACTTAACTCATCCCGTTTTGATTGATCCAACTGCACTGCCTGTAATTTCAGAAGCAAGTCTTCAAATTGGGGATCTTCCCAAGCCCGTAGCCTTCTCTGGAAAAGTATATTCCACCTTCCATCACCACTTGCATCTTTTAATTCACCGATCATCCTATCTTTTTGAGTAGAGATTAGGTAAAGGCAAGGAAACTCCTCCTTAAGTGTTGAGTCCCCTAGCAAAACTTGATTCCAGAAGGATATCTCTCGGCCAGATTGAACCACCAACCTAAACCCCTCTTGAATAATGGAACCGATGCCCGAGGAGGTATCCCCTACCGAACAAATATCTCTCCACAAGTTTGAGACCTTATCAAAAAATGGCAAGGAAGGTAACCAGGATCGTTGCTCCAAGTTGTACTTGCTTTTGATTACCCTCGATCACCCACAAAGAATCTCGATCCGTGCAAAATCGCCACCACCACTTGACCAGAAGAGCAAGGTTTTGGATACTCAAATTCTTTACCCCTAGCCCTCCGAAATCTTTCTTTTTGGTGATTATATCCCATTCACCAAGTGGATCTTTCTCTTTTCCACCGAATCACCCCAGAAAAATTGTCGCTGGATCTTTTCTATCACCTTTGCAACTGATACCGGCATTTTAAATATGGACAAGAAGTAAATAGGCAGTCTGCTGAGAGAAGAATTTATGAGATCGAGTGAGTCTACCCCTTGTAGTGTTGAATCTCCTACACCAGACACTAAGCCTTTTCTCCATTCTTTCCACCACTGGATCCCAAGTTTTGATTCTGTTCGGATTAGCACCCTACGGTAAGCCTAAATATTTGATTGGCAAATGGTCAACTTTGCATCCCATAATCCTGGCCAAGGATGTTACAATCTGATGGTTCACTTCAAAACCACACAAAGAATTTTTGGAAAAGTTTATCTTCAGTCCCGACATGAGTTGGAAGCAGCGGAGAATTCTTTTGATGTTCGCCAACTCCTCCCTATCATTAATCTTGCAAAAAATAATCGTATCATCAGCAAATTAAAGGTGAGAAACAGCAATCCTGTTAGCCCCATTCGACCCAATTCTTGCTCCAATGATGATGCACTTTCCTCATTTTTCTGAATTTTTTCCAAATAAAAAAACACAGTCGTCACATTCATAGAATTAATAATGTTGTAATTGACACTAATTATTACTATTGTTGATAGGCGTACCTCCATACCTAATTATCCCTTTCAACATATTGGCAACTCACGAATGAGTTGTATTAGTGATAGGCCTTCGTTGTTAAACCCAATCATTTTCCAATATGAAGTACATTAAATGTGAATGCAATTTTCAGTATTCTTGTGGAGGATACTTTCACACGTGGGGCTATCGCTATGTAGGAACGGGGCTGTTTGTGATTTGTAAATGGGCATGAGAACAATTCAGATAACTACACTTCGTAGAACTCGATGAGTAGAACAATTTTCTGAAAAATCAAATTGATCGATTAGACCAATAATTCACTAAAGTTGATTACGTGCAGTGGTCTTGAATAAGTGAATGACAATCATGATTTTAAAATACTCCTCCAAGATCATTTGATTCCATTATGTACATACCGAACCACATGATTACTTCTCCCAGGGTCATTCTACTCATTGATCGAGCTTTACAAAGTAAACAATTTGGCATGCATTTCTAAGCTAGGGACGAGCCCATTTAATGGGCACGAATTGCAGTTGTGCTTAGAGCTCGAATATGTAGTATATATATAAGGGGGTGCTTCCACTAAGAATTTGAGGGAAAAATATTGGGGTTTTTACGATCTTGTTTGCATTAATCGACAAGTTTTGACATTTTAGTTTGTTGTTCACATTAACTAATAACAAGTTTTGCACTCATATATCTATCTACAACTTATTTACTACCGGAAACAATTGAACATTTTTCGCAAACTTAACATTTCTCAACAACTTATTCACTACTGGAAATACTTGACAACTTAATTGCAACAAATTTTTTCTCAAAACTTATTCACTAAAACACTCTGTAATTATTGCTACCAGATCTCTAAATACGAGAATTTTTCGCAACAATATGTCAATATCACTTCTTCATTAATTGTATACGGTACATTTTTAGCAATTTGTCTCCTAGAAACACTGAGTGGCAATAATTGGTAGCATACTTTAGAATCGAGTGCAAACCTGCTTTGACTTGTAAAAAATGAAAAAAACGAACAACCAGCTCAATCAGATGCAAATTATTTCCGTTGGAAGATTTTTAGAAACTAATAAAGGAAATCAATTTTAGGGCGGAAGCAATAATGGGCTGCCTTAGGTTGTGGCCTAGGTGGGCTCCAAAACAGACACACACACACACA
>BPLS01012980.1:0-13776 GCA_019656275.1 Rhododendron kiyosumense | reverse complement strand
AAGTTAGTTTGAATGGGGTTGAATACTAAGTATTCGATAGTCTACTTTGCTGAAAGTAGGAAAGTGTGCTTCGCTGGGAAGACTTTGTTTGTAAGCGTTAGCTTTGATTGGTGTTGGACCTGTTTTCCATCTTGTGAACTTGTATTTATAGGCAAAACAGCAAGCTGATTCAGGCCTGAATCCGAATTCTGCTTGCACCACAAGCTGCCACGTGTCCCATATGCTCCCTCCTTTTGTGCATGCTGAATCATGGGCAGTTATTTGCAGTTGGTAAATCATGGGTGATGTGGCAATAACTCCCCACTTTCTCCTCTTCTTATGCTAGCTTGACACATGGCCAATTGACTTGGTCAAAAGCTGATTCAGGCCTGAATCCGAATTCAGCTTTGTACTTACAAGCTGCCAAGTGTCCCATGATTGTTCCACTTTTCATGCATGTAGGGTAGTGGGCTGTTTTTCTGGCAGTTAAGGATTCATGGGGAATAGACCTCTTGTATGTTGACACGTGTCCCATGTATTGATGAAAATATTTTCCAACTTCCCTTCCTTTGTGCCGAAATGTGCCACATGGCCAATTGACTTAGTCAATTGGCCTTTGAATGTGGAGGAAAGCAACTGCCAGAACCCAACTAATCTCCCTACATTCATGGGCCTTGTTCTCTCAACCCATCCGGCACCAAATTATGAGCCTAAAACCGTGGATTAGCTTCATGGGTCAAACCAATACCTCCTCTCGGGTCAGACCGTGGGCTGTAACATACCCTGGGCCATAATTTCCGTGGGTCACTCCTTTTAAAGATCTGGGCCGCAACTCTTTACATGGGTTATGTGCTTCTTGGGCCCAAATGGGAAAAAACCCATGGCCCAATAATTAACCACCAGACAAATGCCCAATCTCGGCCTAAATTAATTAAGGAATTAATTTAAAAATTCAATCACGATTGGCCCGATCCGCGGTGCCAAAAACGGGTATAAACATTGCCCCCCCTACGCCTTGATTCTGTTAAGATTAAGGCGTTTGGAAGAACACAGTTTTTGGCATCCAAGCAGATCTTGATACACTAAGAATTATATCAGGCCCAAACGCGGCCTAATGTTTCCCTCCTAAAAACGGCTGCAATCATTACAGATCTTCATGTGGGGTTATTATCCATAAAGGAGGTCTCCTTTCTTCTTTGGAACTCTAAAAGCTTCCAAAATGTATCTTTCCAATCCAACTTACCACTGATGTACGCGCAGCCTTCATTAAGATAGAGCCAAAAATTCAAAAAGTGGAGAGAAAAAAGGGAGGCGGTGCATATCCCCAAGCTTTTAAACCCTCTTCTCAAAAACCGAAGCCAGCGTCACCTTACTAAAAGCTGGTATTTCTCTCTCTTCATCCTCCTTTCTTTCCATCTCTCGTCTCTCTCTCTCATCCAGAGCCGAAACAAAACCCTAGCCACCATTGTTAACCTACCAAGCACTGAACGATGTCATCGTTTAGGGCCAAGCAACCGGCCAAGAGCCCAACCTCTTACACCGACGAGATCAAACGAATCATCAGGGTCGAAAACATCTCCATCAACAACGAGATCCTAATCGATCGGACCCAGCCTCGTTCTTCCACTGTAAAAATGGCGCTCGGGCCTGCGTTCAACGGCGATTACCCAGAATCTCTCTACCCGTTCTATCCCCTTGCAGAAGAAGCTCTACCGTTTGATTGTATTGCTGCCGATTGGACCGCCTACCCCAGAGACATCCCAAATCGGCTCTGGCATCGGCCGGACAAACAATACGTCCAATGGGTCAACCGAGTAGCAGCCGCGAAAGAAGGGCTATGGAAGGAGGTAGGGATTTATGAAGCCATCATGCTCAGCCGCTACCTCATCGACATGGACAAAGCCCTATTCATGGCAGCTGCGCAATTCTGGTCTGTTCCTTCTAACGCCTTTCATTTTCGTATTGGTATGATGGGCATCACAATGCAAGATGTTTCCTTTCTCACTGGCCTCCGCCCCCATGGGGTCAAGGCCGATTGTTTCCTTTCACAGAAAACCCCATCATTCACCTATCCCGAGTCGGCCCAGTTGGCCTACTCTAACTTTTTGAAACATTTTGCCGGTGAGGAAGGAAACGAGGTCACTGAGGAAGAACACGTGGCACTCCTCATTTATTGGTTAAACAAGTGCATTTTCTGTGTATCCTCAAATAGAATCACTAAGGAGTTCACAGACATTGCCAAGGCCTTGGCTTCGGGCCAGAAATTGGCCCTAGCCCCTTTAGTCCTTGCACACTTATACCGTGGCATGCAGGAGTTATTGACCAACAACTTCGTTTTCGCCCCTGGACCACTTTGGATAGTCACACTTTGGCTTTGGTCGTATTTCCCCACACTGGCCCCAAAAATGAACAAGAATCCCACCCATGCCTGTTACGGCCGTCACTATGCAGGCCAAGAACTTCAACAACATAGCTTCAACTCTTGCTTCACTTACTTCTATCGTGAATTAACCACATTGGGTAAGGGCTACATGCCTTTTGAGAGAGAAACCGTACCGTTGTGGCTGAAAAACCCTGCTGGTGAGCCCGGAGAGGATTTTGACGAACACAAGGCCGTTTGGGCTAGTTTCCTCATTTCTAGAGACTTGTTATATGGCATGGGCATGTCCTCAGCCAACAACAGATGCGGGACAGAGTACTACAACGCTGCCCAATTCGCCCGTCAATTCGGCCTTATGCAACTCATCCCTATCCCTCCATACAAATCTTGTAATGAGGACTTCATTGACCGAGTAATTGTACCAGAAAAGACCCTAGAAGCCGTTCGGAACCAATTTGCAAAGGATGAGGTCACCTTTCAGCTAAGGTCTTACCCTGAACGTCCAGAAAAGTCCCTTCGATTTGAGAAGTGGTGGGCAGCTTATGTGGACAGGTATTTTGCCAAAGATCTGGATGAGATTTTGGCAAAAATAACCCCTGAAGCTATAGTTGTAAAGGATAGTGATCCTATCAAAAAGAAAACCTCTCGCTCCGAAGCTCCTTCTCCATCTGCCAGTTTGAAAAGAAAAGGTATGCCCAAAGAATTTACTTTCTTTTCCCTATTTGCTGCTTCTGTTCAGGCCTTTACCATATACTCCTCCTGCAAACTCTATTTCAGGTGCACAAGAAGTTAGCAAGCCTGAACCAACAGAGAATCCTCAGAAGAAAAGGCTCAAAAAGCTGGCTGACAAGAAGCACCCCACTGTATGATCTGATCCACTCTCCTTTTCTTGCTAAACATTGTAATTTAGGCCTAAACGTTTAATATTGCAGGAAAAGACCACTGCCATTGCTGGTAGAACCCGAAGCAGCACCAAGACTGGCTCCCCTGAACAGGTTAACATTTCTGTCAAGGTATCTTTGTATCATATTAAGGCCTGAACATAATTTCATTAAGGCCTGAATACTCATACTCGCGTCTTTCCCAACTCTTAGGCCGAATCAAAAGAAACTGCCCACCAAGCTGAATCAACTCCAAAGAAAGACACAAAAAGGATGAAAACCAAGACGGTCGCGTCCAAAAAACCACAAGCAGATGAAGTTCTAAAGGCAGAACTGAAGAAAAGTGTCTCCATTGCCTCCAGCGATTCCTCCCCTGCTTCGTTAGAGGTAACACACCATCACTTAGTTTTAACCTTCTCAATTCCTTGTAAGGCCTCTTTATAAACTTGTCGCCCATCCAGGCTACCTCCGAAGGTCCTGCAATCAACCCTGAGTATGAGGCGTCATCTCAAACCCCTGAGAAGTCCAAAGTTTCTCCAATCAACCCTGACCCAACACCTGTCCAAAAAGAAGAAGTGGTTGACGAGGCTGCTGATGAGGATATGGAGGACTTCTTCAAAACGGCTGCTAGCCTTGTTCAAGTATCCCTATCGGGCATTTCTGGAGATGGGTCAAGTTCTACCCAGGTGCCCCCAACCACCGAAGAGATTGCTGAGGCCAAAGAAACCTTTAAGGCCTTGATCAAGATGGATATCAAGATGGCCCTTCATCCGGGTAGAGTTTCCTCCTTCAAGAAAGCTCTCAGCGTTTTGGCCCGAGCTCAGGTCTTCAGTGAAGCTGCCGAATCAGTCCTGCAAAACTTTCACAAAGACTTCCCAGATTTGCAAAAGTCATATGACGGAGCAGCCCTTGAACTTTCCAAGGTCGAATCGAGCCTAATCGAGATCAGGGACCTACGCCAAGAAATGGATGGGTGCGTAGGTGGCTACGGATCCCTGAAGGCCCAGATCAGTACCATTGAGGAGCAGAAAACCACCCTTGCCAAGAACATTCAGGACTGGGAGGATCAAATCCAGGATCTGAAGAACAAGCAAGAGAAGGCTGAGAAGAGCCTGGTGCTACTGGTGACTCAACAATCAAACCTGGAAACCCAACAGAAGGAGCTATTCGCTACTTCCAAAGCCGTCAAGATCAAGCTTCAACCCTTGGTTTCCAATCAACCAGGCCTTCAGACTTCTAAGGAAAGGTTAGAGGCCCAACTCAACGGCCTTGCCCACTCCTGGGATAACCTTCGGTCAAGCCTTCTGGATGAAATGTAAGCCATTTTTGGCTTTGTAATAAAGTAGAACTTTTAATTTTAGCCCTGAACTCTAGTCCGTAGGGCTTTTTGGTGTTTGCATGGCCTGAACCTTAGGCCTTTTTGACTGTTAACATTTTGGTGGCCTGAACGAATTCAGGCCTTACTAGTGGCCTAAACAGATTCAGGCCTTTATCTATCTCCTATGGCTTTGATGGTAATGCTTCTTTAAAATCTCTCATTTCCCACATCGTAGGATAATGATGTTTTAAAAACTTTCCGTTGATAGTATGTTTATGCATTCCACCATCCAAATCCATTAAAAGATAAACATTACCTTCGAACACCTTGCAAATCTGATAAGGCCCTTCCCACGTCGGAGACCACTTCCCATATTTCGAGGTCTGAGTGCCCAAGGGAAGAACAACTTCCCATACCAAATCTCCTTCTGTGAAGCTTTTCCTTCTCACTCTTCTATTATAAGCTTTGGCCACTTGGCGCTTCTGGACCAACATATGGTCCAAAGCTGCTAACCTTACCTCATCAAGGTCTTCCATTTCCATTAGCATGGCTTGGCTATAATCAGCGTGATTCAAGCCATTTTGGTATGCGATTCTGGCCGATCTAACCGTCACCTCCATAGGAAGTACGGGGTCATGGCCATAAACCAACATGTAAGGAGTAACATTCGTGGCCTCCTTCTTTGAAGTTCTATAAGCCCATAATGCATCAGAAAGGAGTTCATGCCAAACCCTTGGATTTTCTTCCACCATCTTCTCAATAATTCCAATCAAGGTCTTATTAGTTGATTCGGCCTGGCCATTCCCCTGTGCATAGTAGGGAGTTGAATGGGAGAGCTGTATGTTAAACTGGCTCGTGAAAGCCCGGACCTGTGCACCAAAGAAAACTGAACCTCTGTCTGCCACAAAGTGCTCCGGTATCCCAAACCTATGAATGATTCTCTCCTTCATAACTTTGATCACGTCTTGTTGATCCACAGACTTCAACGGAATGGCCTCTGCCCATTTCGTAAAATAATCTGTAGCTACCAAGATGAATCTATGGTGTTTTGACGAAGGGGGGTAAATCATCCCAATTATATCTAAAGCCCAGCCTCTAAAAGGCCAAGGCTTCACTACGGCCTGATAATCTGTTGCAGGGGTGTGATGTACTGGGCCATGAGCTTGACAAGGCTGACAGCCCTTGGAAAAACGTATACAATCCTCTAAGATAGTAGGCCAATAGTATCCATACCTCCGTATTAGCCACCTCATCTTGATACCGGACTGATGTGCTCCACAAATTCCCTCGTGGACTTCTGCCATCACCTTCATGGCCTCGGTATGGCATAAACACCTCAGCAACAGGTCATCTTCAAGGCCTTTTTTGTATAATTCATCTCCAAGAAGAACATAGCTCGTCGCTCTTCTCTTAACCTTTCTGCTAGCCCCCATATGAGGCCGTTTCAAGTAAGCAATGATAGGATCACGCCAATCATCCTTACCCTCCTCTTCTTCTTCTACTGGAAGGTCTGAGGCAAATACCTCTAGGCCTAAACCCCTCCTTCTGACAGAAGGGAGTAGCCTTTTTTGGACTATAATGGTCTTGTGAAGAGTCTCTGGCGATAGCTTCAGGCCTGTTGAGGCCTGAGCCAAACTGTTTGCTTCGGTATTCATACTTCTTGAGACATGTTTAACGATTACGTTGTCGAAGTCTTGAATTAATTGCATCGCTGCCATATAATAAGGGGCTAATTCCTCACTATAGCATTTAAACGTTCCCGCCAAATGATTAATCACAAGGTTTGAATCTCCAATCACTATTACTTCTTTGGCCTCAAGATCCCTAAGGATCTCAAGGCCTATTATCACCGCTTCGTACTCAGCTTGATTGTTCGTACATGGAAAATCAAATTGAAAAGATAACTCCGTTCTCAGGCCTTGAGGAGAAATAATGATTACTCCACAGCCTGAGACCATTTGAGTTTTTGAACCATCAAACAGAAGTGTCCAAGGTTTGAGTGAGACTTCAAATGCGCTCAGTCCTGTATCAGATTCTTCGCCGATATCCACGCAGGGATGATCAGCAAGAAAATCTGCCAAAGCCTGGCCTTTGACAGCCTTTTGAGGGATATATCGAAAACTAAACTCCATCAAGGCCAAAGACCATTTACCTATTCGGCCTCGCATGATTGGCCGAGAAAGTAAATACTTAATAAGGTCTGTTTGACTCATAATGTAAACCACCACAGGAAGCATGTAGTGCCTTAATTTTATTGCTGCAAAGTACAAAGCAAGACATAACTTTTCAATAGGAGTATACCTCCTTTCACAAGGAGTTAACAGCCTACTCAAATAATACACAGCTTGCTCTTTCCCTTGGTCATTGTCTTGTGCTAAAAGGCAGCCAATGGAACTTTCTGCAGCGGAAATGTAGAGTTTCAAAGGCTTGCGCTTGATAGGAGGCATGAGGACTGGAGCGTTTGCCAAGTAGCCTTTGATCTCATCGAAGGCCTTCTGATGTTCGGCCTCCCAAACAAAAGTGTCGTGATCTTTTAATTTCAAGAGTTGAGAAAAGACCTGAACCTTTCCTGCCAGATTTGAAATAAATCTTCTCAAGAAATTGAGTGATCCCAAAAGCTTCTGCAGCTCATTCTTTGTTGTAGGAGGTTTGGCCTCCATGATGGCCTTGGCTTTATTCTTGTCGACCTCGATCCCTCTATTGTGAACCAAGAACCCTAGGAACTTGCCTGCGGACACTCCGAAGGCACACTTTAAGGGGTTAACCTTCAAATCGAATTGCTGCATCCTCAAAAAAGACCTCCTCAAGTGTTCTAAGTGTTCTTCATACGTTTGGGACTTGACCACTATGTCATCGATGTATATCTCCATGAACCGGCCGATAAAGTCATGGAATATTGCATTCATTGCTCGCTGAAATGAAGCACCTGCATTCTTTAGGCCGAAAGGCATTACGACCCACTCAAAGGTCCCCAAAGCTCCGGGGCACCTAAAAGCGGTCTTAGCCGTATCGGCCTCATCGATGAAGATCTGGTTATAACCGGAATGGCCATCCATAAAGGACAAAACCTTATGACCGGATGCCCCATCCACCAACAAATCTGCAACTGGCATAGGATACTCGTCCTTTGGAGAGGCCAAATTCAGATTTCTGAAATCCACGCATACTCTGATCTTACCATTCTTCTTGAGGACTGGTACAACATTAGAAAGCCAAGTGACATACCTAGCTGTTCGTATAAACCCAGCATTGAAGAGGCGTTCGATCTCCTCTTTCACTTGCAAGTAGACTTCATTGGACAACCTCCTTGGTGGCTGTTTAAAAGGCCTGAAACCCGCTTGAATGGGTAACTTGTGTTCCACCAAATCCCTGGATAGGCCTGGAAGCTCGTCATAGTTCCAGGCAAAACAAGACTTGAATTCGGTCAAGAGCTCAATGAGCTTTCTCTTCACGTCCTCTGGCAAAAGTTGACTAATATATACAGGCCTAGGATTTTCTTCATCTCCTAGGTTAACTTCTTCCAAAGGATCTTGAACATCAGCTTTCAAGTCATCTAACTTGGCAGGAGCTGCTTCAAGATCTTCCAACCGAATCTCATCTAAGTCTTGCTCCATAGTTTCGTCTTCATTGATTACCTCGGCCGCACAGGCCGAATAACCTTCTTCCTCCTGCTCTTGTTCCTCTTTTAGCCTATTCTCTAACCAATACGCCTCAAACCTTGTCAACATGGCCAACAAAGCCATGTCCTTCTCTATTACTGAAGGCCTTGCTAACATTGAGACAATCGTTTGGTCGAAGCTATAATCGGCCTATTTGACTCCGTGATCATCGGGCCGATTAATTCCCGATACAGTGCCTTGACCTCTTCTACTGACCTATGAGCAGAAATAGGTACAATTTTATGGCGGCCATACTTATCCAGGCCTGCCACTTTCATTGGGCCGACATCTTCATCGTACAACCTCGCCTCGGCATGATTGGTTGAAGCAAGAAAAGGCCTGCGATCAGCCCAAACTACCTCCACCTCGTCCTGATTCCAAAAAACCAAACACTGATGCAATGTTGATGGCACGGCCAGACAGGCGTGAATCCAATCCCTTCCTAACAGAATATTAAACGAAGATCGTGAATTTACAACGAAGAAAGGGGTTGTAAGGGTCTTTGATCCCACTGTTAAATTCATAATCAAAATCCCTTGACAAGTTGTTTCCTGTCCAGTGAAATCGGTTAAAGTAGCCGTTGATGAGACCAAGTCTTGGTCTGTTTTCCCTAGCTTGAGCATGGTAGACCTAGGCATGAGATTGGCCGCAGAACCATTATCAACAAGGAGTCGATTAATTGGCATTCCATCCACACATCCTGAGATATACAAAGGCTTGATATGCCCCGTCATCTTAGGTGTAGGCTTTTCGAATATCACACTTGCGGCTTGATTTTCCGTGCTGCCTCCATCCTCATCCTTCAAGATTACCACTGAAGGTCCATCATCATTCAGGCCTGAATTGAAGGACTCCTTCAGTATTTCGGCCGTCTGACCCATCTCTACCATATCGCCCTCCATGGCAGTAAGTTTGTTATCTTTCACTTCTAGTTCAGATGGAAGGAAAACCACCATGTTGCATTGCATCCTTGAGGCCTGCCCAGGCCTGAATTCCTTGGCCTGCGGATTCAACCGCGATTTGCCCCCCGAGTATTGTTTCTTTGGCTCAGGGGCTCCTTCCTTCATTAAAGCAACCTGCCCCGAAGGAGGCCTAATTCTAGCCTCCTCAAGGGTCTTCTCAAGTAAGGCCTTCTTCTCAATCTGAGAAATCTGCTCTGAAGATGAAGCAGCAACAACCTCCTTATAAGTTCTTTCCAGAGGCTTGCGTTCACGCCTAGGCTTGACTGATTCATCCTCTAACTTTTCCACAACCAACTCCATCGGCTTCTTCCCGTTTGGGTCGTCTACATCCATCACGTCTTCAACTGAATCTGGCTCCTCTTGAGCCCTTCTGCCCGCCTGCCTAAACCGTTGGCGGCGCCTTTTCTGGGATCGGGACAAAGGTGACTGTGGAGTAGGAAACTTAGGATGCTCAACCCTATGCCATTCATTTGGAGGAATGACAGGAGGCTTAACAGTCCTAGGCTTCCCTCTGGACGGAGCTGAAATTCTGAGATTGTTGAACTCGTCCTCCACTTCCATCACACCTGGCTGAATTCTGCTGAAGACCGATTCTCGCCTGACCAATTTTTCTTTTGGCCTACGCAACTCCTCAGGCCTGAACCCCGACCTGCCCACAATCATACTCTTCAACACAGGTTTGGATGGAGCTGCGTGATGTCCACACTCAGTACAGACCAATGAACAACTTGGTTTTTCTGGTTTTCTGACTCCTTCAGGTCTTAACCACCAGGATTTCTTCTTCTCAAGCCTCCTCACCTTTTCAGGAGTGGAGTCTTTCTCATAGGATGGATCCCAATAGTCGTCTGATCGAGGCCTGAATGCTGCTCTTGACGGTGCCCCCAAGCTTACTCTAGGCCTTGGTGTGGTTCTAGGCATGAACCTCGTATTCACTGATACCATGTTTGCACTTAGGCCTGAAGGAAACGGGTTTCCGTCTATACCCATAGCTTGCTTATCTTTCTCGGGAAACTTGAATTCTCCCCGATCGATCTTATCTTGAATGTCATTCCTGAACACAAAACAATTATTGGTTGAATGACTCCAAGAGTTATGGTACTTACAGTATTCCTTGCCCTTGAGCTCATCCGGTGCTGGGATTTTGTGGCCAAAGGGCAGCTTTAATAACTTGTCTGTCAAGAGCTGATCAAAAATAGCCTCCGCTTTGGTGATGTCAAAGGTGTAGGCCCTGGTGGGCCTATTAGAGGCTTCTTGGACTGTCTGCTTCGTAGGTTCTGTCTTGACGAAAGCCTTACAGACGTAAGGCTTCCTATTGATGATTTCAGCCACATCAATATCAAGGTCAGCCTCAGTCTCAACCGCAGCGACATCATAATTAGGGTCTTGATAATAGGTCCCTTTAGACGCCGCCCTTCTGTCCTTCTCCTCTTCCAAAAGCTTCTCATACCGCGAGGCCTTTGCGGACAGTTCGAACAAGTCCCGAAATTCTATACCATGATACTTCTTCTTGAACTCAAAGTCTAGGCCGTTCAGTGCTAAACGCACGTATTCGGCCTCAGGCAAAGGAATTTTGCATTTGAAACGTGCCGTCTTGAATCGGGAGAGATAAGACTCCACGCCTTCCTTTGGGAGTTGACGATAGCGAGACAAATCCGCCATCGTTATCTCTGGTTCCACCCTATAAAATTGCTGATGGAACATCTCTTCGAGCTGAGCCCAGGTCTGGACAGAGTTAGGTGGGAGATTGATATACCAAGTGAAGGCCGTTGCAGTCAAGGAATTTGGGAAAAGCCTTAACTTGAGCTTGTCATTCGTCCCAACTTCTCCACACTGCACCTGGAATCGGGCAATGTGTTCCACCGTGGACTGCATATTCTCCCCTGTGAAGGTCTGAAATTCAGGGACTCGGTATCCCTTGGGAAAGTTCTCCTCATCCACCTCCACTGTGTGAGGCTTCCTGTACATGGGTCTGCCCACAGGCCTGAATCCAGGCCCAAGCTGTTCTTGGAGCAAATCCAGGACTTGTTCCCTTCCGATCATATTTGGCACCGGAGGCGTCTGTGGACGCGCCTCTTGTGCCTGCGAATTCACGCCTGAGCTTGCCCCCCGAGTCTCTGGGGCTGAATGAGCGTGAGGAACGTTCTTGTCCTTAACAGCACCTTGTCCTCCGTGAGGAGGCCTTTTGTCAGTCTTTTCAGGCCTGTTTGGATTTTCCAGCAAAACGGACCTTTGTTCCTTGTTCGTTGGCTGCATCGGTTCCTTCCCAATAACAACTCCTTTGGCCCTTTCCCCTGCCGGTGCAGGGCTGTTTGACGAAGAAGCTTGGAAGAACACTTGTGGCGGTGGTATAGTGTCCCTCAGACCCGTCTGTTCTTGGCCGTTGCCAAAAATTCCAAATTGTGGTGGAACTTGTTGCTGAGGAACTATTGGCAGCCTCTCTGTCATTGAGGCAATCAAATTATTGATCGCTAGAGTCAAAGGCTCTATGGACTGAGACATCGTTTGCGACACGGTGTGCGAAATCTCCTGCCCTGCAAAAAACATATAATTCTTGACGCTATCCGTGGCGTCATTGAGCTCTCGTGCGCTGATTTGAGGAACGGCTTCCTCGAGCAGTGGTACATCGACAGCAACTCCTTCGGGAGTGCCTGGAGGATCAGGCAGCGGCGGATCCGCTTGTGGTGGTACCGTTGCCTTCTTTGCTGGCATGCTTGAAACCTTTTAACGACTAGGGTCCCACTGGGCGTGCCAATGAAAACTCGCGTTTTTGGCAGCAGGCGTGAATGCGATGTGCGCGGGCGTGCCAAGACTTGTAGCGCCTAACTTGTTGTGAAGATTCCCGTGAATCTTGACTTCTATCTTGTAAGCGATCGTGTACGACCCAAAGGTTAAAGATCGTAAGAAGGTTCGTGGTTTGCCACACGGTTGTGGACTTAATATTTCCTAGTCGTATAGGAAGTGAGACGTGAAAAACGTGAACTTTATTACTCCGGGATAATAAAGTTTGTACAAGAAAAGTAAAATTCAAACTACTTGAAGAAGTTAGTTTGAATGGGGTTGAATACTAAGTATTCGATAGTCTACTTTGCTGAAAGTAGGAAAGTGTGCTTCGCTGGGAAGACTTTGTTTGTAAGCGTTAGCTTTGATTGGTGTTGGACCTGTTTTCCATCTTGTGAACTTGTATTTATAGGCAAAACAGCAAGCTGATTCAGGCCTGAATCCGAATTCTGCTTGCACCACAAGCTGCCACGTGTCCCATATGCTCCCTCCTTTTGTGCATGCTGAATCATGGGCAGTTATTTGCAGTTGGTAAATCATGGGTGATGTGGCAATAACTCCCCACTTTCTCCTCTTCTTATGCTAGCTTGACACATGGCCAATTGACTTGGTCAAAAGCTGATTCAGGCCTGAATCCGAATTCAGCTTTGTACTTACAAGCTGCCAAGTGTCCCATGATTGTTCCACTTTTCATGCATGTAGGGTAGTGGGCTGTTTTTCTGGCAGTTAAGGATTCATGGGGAATAGACCTCTTGTATGTTGACACGTGTCCCATGTATTGATGAAAATATCTTCCAACTTCCCTTCCTTTGTGCCGAAATGTGCCACATGGCCAATTGACTTAGTCAATTGGCCTTTGAATGTGGAGGAAAGCAACTGCCAGAACCCAACTAATCTCCCTACATTCATGGGCCTTGTTCTCTCAACCCATCCGGCACCAAATTATGAGCCTAAAACCGTGGATTAGCTTCATGGGTCAAACCAATACCTCCTCTCGGGTCAGACCGTGGGCTGTAACATACCCTGGGCCATAATTTCCGTGGGTCACTCCTTTTAAAGATCTGGGCCGCAACTCTTTACATGGGTTATGTGCTTCTTGGGCCCAAATGGGAAAAAACCCATGGCCCAATAATTAACCACCAGACAAATGCCCAATCTCGGCCTAAATTAATTAAGGAATTAATTTAAAAATTCAATCACGATTGGCCCGATCCGCGGTGCCAAAAACGGGTATAAACAGTGACTAAATTCTTTTTTTCCTTTTTTTAAAGAAAAAGTCAGAATTTTACACATTCAGTTTACTTTTCAACAAGTGGGCGGGGCAATTCGTGGTAGCAAAGACATGTCTCAATTATTCTTCTCTCTTCCAAAAACTATAAAAAAATTAAATAATCCTTCTCTTCCAACTGTCTTGGACCCCACAAAACGTCAATGCCATTTGAATTCTCTATTTGAAGGAAGTCAGAATTTAACAATTCTATCCCGGGCTAAATCTCTACTTCAAGCTAAGAGGCTCATCAAGGCCTCAAACCGGGGGCTTAACACGTACTATGTGAATGAATCCCAGGTGTGTGGTGAGAAAAGTCCGAAGCATCACATGCCACGTGGCAATGTCCACGGGTACTAAATAGGGTTTGATATTCTGGACTAGTAATATATTTAGAGAGAATTTTTAGGAGATCCACTACACACAACCATTGAAGTTAACAAGAAAAATTTTCATTTAAAAAAAGAAGAAGAAAGAAGTCAAAACCTCAAACAAATTCCACCTAGTCAAATTCCATCCATAAACCTCATACCACAAGTAGCTTTCTACCGT
>BPLS01012979.1:0-17688 GCA_019656275.1 Rhododendron kiyosumense | reverse complement strand
GAGAAAAAAAACTGCTGAAAGAAAAATCAAACCAAAAGAAACGTGACACGGCAGCCCCGTTGTTTGTATTCTCGGCAGCCCCCCTTTCGTCGTCTTTTTGTTCTGTAAAGAGTTTCTGTTAAAAGTGCCGCCGAAAACCAAAAGTCGTGCGTCCGAGCTAAAGAAATCGTCTCTGGAAAAAAATAATCCCCCCTCAAAGCTGCTGCTGGCCTCCCTTTATATAATAATAAAAACAAACCCTATTGTTTTTCTGCCGTACAAGTCGTGGGCCAGGACTCATTCTTTTATACTTACTATAAAATGTAATCAATTACTCCATAGTAGCCCTTTGGCCCACCATAAAACACATGTACTGATTTCTGATCTTCTGCTCCTCTTCACAATTAATCACGTGCACAGTTGGAATAATTTTAAACGCCCAATTTTTGTACCTCTGGCCATAACCTGGAATGTATTCCAATATATTTTTCAAAATACTTACAACACAAAAATCAATCATTAAGCTCCAAGAAATAATATAAAAATAGACGTAGCAAGATAAATTAAGGGGCGCATATATGAACATTTACGCGCCTATCACACCCCCCAACTTACATTTTGCTAGTCCCGAGCAAAGAAAACAAAATGCAACTTAAGGAAAACAAATTAAAACTGATAATTCTTTTAAACCCCCAGGCGGCCCCGGTAGGACGAGTGAAATCTCGTGAGGGTTTTCAGCAGTGATTACCCACAAAACACCAAGAATCCTTTCACATGAAATCTGAAAACCGTAAGACAGCTCAATGATACCCAAACAAAGAACATGAAGCCATCGTAAAGAGATAATGGGCATAAGCAGTTCTATACACTATCAAGTCAGGAAAATAAGTCATGGCATCTATACTCAGCGTGTGTGAACAAGGGCCTCGGTCACAAGTGAAAAATAACTAAAATTTCTCTCCGGACCGAGTCTCGACTTCAAATCTCACTGTGTCATGCACTCAACAAATGAAATCACTCGAAACAAGGTGCATATTACTCTCAATATGTGCGGGCAGACGTTATGTAAATGAAAGCAATATACTTCCGCACATAATGACACGAAAAGAACGGTTTATATAGTGGACACACGATCTCATGAACAGTATGTCAAGTATTGGAAACTTTCTCTATCAACCAATCCACAACCCATTGCCTCTAAGATCAAATAGGACTTCAATTCCGGTGATAACGTTAGGTAATGAAAAACATTTCAAGGCTAGGTAAGAATTCAAGTGTCTGAGAATAGGCCAATAACAGCTCACATAAGGCAAATATAAAGATGCGTGCCCTTTTTTTTTCCTCTTTTTTTTTTCAACTCCGCCACATCTCTCTTTCCTACCTTTAACACAAACTCACATTTAGAACAAGTATTTCTCCTTTCCACAGTAATATGGTGTCTTCCCTTTTTGCTCTTTTTTTTTTTAATTTTTTAATTTTTTTTTAATTTTTTTTTAAAAAGGAAAGATCACCAGTCAATCAAAACTCAATTCACAACTCCACTCATCCCCTTCTCAATAATTCACCTTTACATCATTAATTAACCTTTCTCAATACACAGTATAGATGGTGGAGCTCAACAAGAAAAAGGCTGCATGCATGAGGCTCAAACAGGCTCACAAGAGGTAAATGTATGAAACAAAGAAACAAACCGGCTCAAAATAGCAAAAATGGCCTATAATCCTTTCCTATGGGCAATACACAGCCATGCAATTTCCAAACCCAAGAGATAAGTAAGCAATATTCTCAACACTTGACGACAAAAATAATGAGATCAACAACGAATTTGCTCTTTTGTGACAATAAGATTTTATTTGACATCGCTCCAAGAAAAAGTAAGGCTCTAAACTCACATGGGGCATAAGTCTCCACTAAACTAGCCATCGAGAATAATCAGTCACAACTCATAAGCAACCAAAGCCCAAACAGACGTGAAGTGCAAATGTGCTAAGAATAAATGCCATGACAAATTTTTCACGACAAGCTAGCAAAAAGAACTACAATGCCACCACAAATATAAAAAGAATGACTATCACATCTCAAACTCA
Source organism: Rhododendron kiyosumense (assembly GCA_019656275.1). Classification (NCBI taxonomy): domain Eukaryota; kingdom Viridiplantae; phylum Streptophyta; class Magnoliopsida; order Ericales; family Ericaceae; genus Rhododendron; species Rhododendron kiyosumense. The sequence continues at coordinate 15,622 of BPLS01012979.1, read as the reverse complement.
ATCAATCACGAGCAAATCTCAACAGCTTTCAAGTCTCATGCAAAAAGAATCCCACTATTTTTTCAAATTTTTTTTTATTTTCAAATTTTTTTTTAACAAAATAAAGATCAAAGTAATTCATCCCCCAACTTAAACTATTCAATGTCCTCATTGAAAGCAAGAAAAATAAAGATAAGACAGAAACGTAAAAGAGAGGAAAGATACCACCTTGAAAATGAGGGGCTAAGCAGAGTAAACTATAGAGTGAGGAAGACCCCCCAACTTGAATCGAATAACCTGCAAAATGTTAGCCTCCAAGACAACTAGAAAAATGACTAAAAGAAATAAACAAAGCAAGAGATAAAATGAAATACAAAAAATCATCCACTTTCTTCACGCGAAACACACGGGTACTACTTTTCTCCCTGGCCAAAGACTGTGTTTCCCTATTTGTTGGAAGGGCAATATGCATAGGATTCAACGATATCTTGAGAAGTGGTACCATCATCTAATAGGCTGTCACTCCCTCTGGGGCTGCCAGATTCCTTACCCACCACTCCGTTTGTGAAACAATCTCCACAGAGTTCGGACAGAATTCTCGCTACTAACTACGCGCCTGCCGTCAGACCCAACCTCCTAAGTACTACATACATAGCTTTGACCAGGTGGCTATACCAGACCATTATTCTATTATTTGTTTCCTTTTCTAATTTTCTGATTTTTTTTTTTTGGATTTAACTGCTTAAAAAGAAATAAAAGAACAAGTAGATAAATATTGTGTCCAAAACCCAAGTCAATGATGGGTACCCCTATCGCTAGGAGCCGGGTCCACTTCGTAGTGAAGAAAGTGGTACGCGAAAGCTACCCGAATGAACGTAGCCTAACGGCTACACAACAGGGTCATCCGAATAAACAGGATCGACCAAAACCTCATCAGGTTCACCGACTTCTACATATTCCAAAAATGGTTTCAAACGTTGCCCATTAACCTTAGAAATATTACCATTCTTAGGGTCACAAATATCTATCGACCCATTCGGATAAACCTTATGCACCACGTAGGGACCATCCCAACGGGATCTCAACTTACCAGGAAACAGATGGAGGTGCGAGTTATATAGTAACACTTTCTGACCAACGCTAAAGGTTTTTCGCTGAATATTCCTATCATGATATGCCTTAACCTTAGCTTTATAAATACTCGCACTCTCATACGCGTCATTCCTAATTTCCTCAAGCTCACACAATTGGAGCTTCCTATGGGCACCCGCCTCAGGTAAACGCGCGTTAAGCGTCTTAATGGCCCAATAGGCCTTATGCTCCATCTCAACGGGCAAGTGGCAAGCCTTACCGTAAACAAGCCGGTAGGGTGAAGCACCCAACACGGTCTTATAAGCAGTGCGGTAGGCCCACAAGGCATCGATCAACCGAAGTGACCAATCTTTCCTATTCGGGTTCACGGTCTTCTCTAGAATCCCCTTAATTTCACGATTCGCTAGCTCAGCCTGACCGTTAGTTTGAGGGTGATAAGCAGTAGACACCTTATGAGAGATGCCATACTTACTCATTAAAGCTCCAAAAGACCTATTACAAAAGTGCGTGCCTTGATCAGAGATAATGGCACGTGGCATGCCAAACCTCGACAAGATGTTAGTTCGTAAGAACTCCAGCACGACTTTAGAATCACTGGTCTTAGTGGGAATTGCCTCAACCCACTTGGAAACATAATCCACCGCCAGGAGGATGTACTCATACCCGTATGACACCGGAAACGGGCCCATAAAATCAATGCCCCAACAGTCGAAAACCTCTATCACAAAAATGTTCTGGAGCGGCATCATATTCCGCGGGCCAATTTTACCTAATTTCTGGCACCGGTCACACGACTTGCAAAAGACGTACGCATCCTTAAAAAGACTTGGCCAAAAGAAACCACACTCACTGACCTTGGCGGCGGTCTTCTTTGCGGAGAAATGACCTCCGCAAGCCTCGGTGTGACAAAATTCTAAAATTCCCCTTTGATCAGCTTCGGGGACACACCGGCGCATAATCTGGTCCGCGCAATACTTGAACACATATGGATCATCGTAAATATATTGCCGGACCTCTCTCAAAAATCGCTGCTTCTCAGCTGTGGACCAATGAGGTGGAATTTGCCCAGTCTCCAAGTAATTGGCGATATCTGCAAACCATGGGCACGTATTAGCAGCGAACAACTGCTCGTCAGGGAAAGTGTCCACAATGGGGAGATGAGAGGTAGGGTCCTCAAACTCCAGACGAGACAAGTGGTCGGCCACTACATTCTCAACCCCTTTCTTATCCTTAATCACCAGGTGTAATTCTTGCAGCAAAAGAATCCACTGAATAAGGCGAGCTTTCGCATCCTGCTTGGTCATCAGATACTTCAAGGCCGCATGATCGGTATACACCACAATCTGCGAACCCACCAAGTAGGACCGAAACTTGTCTAAGGCAAACACCATCGCGAGCAATTCCTTCTCGGTAGTGATATAATTCATTTGTGCCTCATTCAAAGTCTTGCTCGCATAATAAACAACGCAGGGATCTTTCCCTCGCCTCTGCCCTAACACAGCCCCGACAGCATAGTCGGAGGCATCGCACATCAACTCGAAGGGCAAACTCCAATCTGGAGGCTGAACAATCGGCGGGGTAGTGAGACTCCGCTTCAACATTTGGAATGCCTCTTCACATGCCTCAGACCACACAAATGGCGTGTCTTTCGACAACAAATGACACAACGGTCGGGAGATGGCTCTGAAACCTTTAATGAAACGCCGGTAGAAACCGGCATGACCAAGGAAAGATCGAATGTCTTTAACAGACTTTGGAGTGGGAAGATTTGCGATCAAATCAATTTTTGCCTTGTCCACCTCAATACCCTTGGATGAGACAATATGTCCCAACACAATCCCTTGGGTCACCATCAAGTGGCATTTCTCCCAGTTAAGCACAAGATGCTTCTCCTCACACCGTTGCAAGACCTTTCCTAAGTTCTCGAGGCATTCGTCAAACGAATCCCCAAAAACCGAAAAGTCATCCATAAACACCTCCACAATCTTCTCTACCATGTCGCTAAATATTCCCATCATGCACCTTGAAAAGGTTCCGGGAGCGTTGCACAAGCCAAAAGGAATGCGACGGTAGGCAAATGTACCATAAGGACATGTGAATGTGGTCTTTTCCTGATCCTCCATGGCTACCTCTATCTGATTGTAGCCAGAGTACCCATCCAGGAAGCAATAGAATGCCCGGCCAGCCACCCTCTCCAGAATTTGATCAATGAATGGGAGAGGGAAATGGTCTTTCCGGGTGCTCGCATTAACCTTTCGGTAATCAATGCAAACTCGCCACCCGGTCTGAACACGGGTTGGCACTAGCTCGCCTTCGCCGTTTTGCACGACGGTCACTCCAGCCTTTTTAGGCACTACCTGCACTGGGCTCACCCACTCACTATGGGCTATTGGGTAAATAATACCCGCATCTAAAAGTTTCAGCACTTCAGCCCGAACCACCTCCTTCATATTGGGGTTCAAACGACGCTGAGGTTGCCTAGAAGGCTTCATGTCCTCATCTAGAAAAATACGGTGTGTACACACCGTTGGACTAATACCCTGTAAATCAGCTATTGTCCAGCCTATCGCGCCCACGTGCTTTCTCAGCAAGGCAAGCAACTTAGCCTCTTGATCTACCTTGAGGGACGAGGAGATCACAACCGGAAAAGTATCATCGCCTTTAAGGAAGGCATACTTAAGTGTGTCCGGCAGAGGTTTTAACTCTGGTTTAGGTGGCTGGACTGACGATGGGAGAGCTTTAGGAGATGGGGCGCCCAGCGGCTCAGGAACTGGGTTCCAAGCGGCACTACACACATCCTCCACTGCAAGCATCTCCATTAAACTTCCTACCTCTGGAGAATCTAAAAATGACGCCTTTTTGGCGGTTAAGGCTATCTCCAGAGGATCCTTGTATAACACACTATCGACATGCTCTTGCACCAGCTTGTCGATCAAACTCACCTCATATATCTCCTCATCATCATCAACTTGACTATTCACATTGAAAACATTCACCTCCATTTTTAAGTCCCCAAACGACAATTGGACTTGTCCAGTTTTACAATCCATGATAGCATTGGAGGTGGCTAGAAATGGACGGCCAAGGATGATAGGAGTCTTTTCAAAGACCTCCGGTATTGGACAAGTATCCAGGACAATAAAGTCAACTGGGAAAAGGAACTCACCTACTTGAATTAGGACATCCTCCACCACCCCCTTGGGAATTCTCACACTCCGGTCAGCCAACTGTAGCGTGACCGGTGTGGCTTTCAAATCGCCTAGGCCCAGCTTCAAGTATACCGAATAGGGGAGCAAGTTGACATTTGCTCCTAAATCCAGTAAAGCCTTATCAAATTTTTGGCCTGCTATAGCAATAGAGATGGTGGGACAACCAGCGTCCTTACACTTGGTGGGGATCTCAGCCTGGAAAATAGAGCTCACTTGCTCCGTTAGAAGCACTGTGTCCTGACTCTTAGTTCTCCGCTTTGAAGTGCACAGATCCTTCAAAACCTTCGCAAACTGAGGAATTGCGTCAATGGCTTCCATCAAAGAGATAGGAAACTGAACTTTCTTGAATAATTCAAGCATTTGAAAGTTCACATTGACCTTAGGCTTTGCCACCAAGCGATTTGGATATGGAGCAACGGGGTGGCGTTGGAGTCGTGGGGGCCGCAATTGCAGGCACCACCACTTCAGGAGACTCCATCTCACTACAAGAAAAATGGTCATTCCCGGCATTTTTATTACCGGCATTTTATTTAATGCCGGAAAAGCCATTATTACCGGCATTTCAAGAAATGCCGGAAAAAAATAATTATTACCGGCATTTGTTTAAAAAAATGCCGGGAATACTCTCCGTATAATATAAATATTTTTCTTTGTGCAAGGGGACTCAATATGGTGGCTAGCCTAGATGGTAGTCCCCCACGCGCGCGAGCCGAAGGTCTTGAGTTCGAATCTTGGGGAGGACAATTTCCCCACAAAATTTGCGTGCCACGTGGGCGCCACTCAAGCGCCACGTGGCGGACACATGGGCGACAAATAAGCACCACGTGGTGGACACGTGGGCGCCACGTGGCGGACACGTGGCGCCCATGTGGCATTTTGTCTTATATGTTATAGTTTTTCCCGGCATTTGTACAAATGCCGCAAATTAGTACACTATTCCCGGCATTTATAGAGACCTTTCCCGGCATTTGTATTTTTACCGACACTCTCCTAGACGGCATATGTAATAAATGCCGGTAATACCTAACAAATGCCGGTAATACTCTTTACCGGCATTTTTTTAACTTTTAGCGGCATTTATAAAATGCCGGGAAAAGCAAAATTTCTTGTAGTGTCTCTTTCTCTACCTCAGGAATACTTCCCAAGTCTGGAACGACTACTGGAATGGCTACCGGCACCGGGGGTGGCACCGATTTCTGCTTTGGAGGTAAATCCTTGTTGATCACCTTCCCACTTCTGAGAGTGGTGATTGCCTTAGCCTCTTCCAGACTGAGATTTGGATTACTTGGGCCAGAAGAATCGCCCACATAATGAGTACCGGTGTAACGACCCTGAATTTTGGTCGTTAAAAATTTCGTTAAATATTTGAGTTTTATTTTAATTTCCTTGTGGTTTGTCAAAATTACATTTTTGCCCTTGAAAAAAATTATTTCTTGACGCTTTAGTCCGCTTAGCAAGCCTAACTAATTTTTAACCATCCGGTTGGAGAAACTAAGCTAGGAAGCCACCTAGTTACTTTTCCCTAACCACAAAATGACCGTTTTGCCCCTCGTGAACCCTTTGAACTTTTTGAACCCTAGACTAAGAATTGATTATTCTTTTTCTTTTAATTATTTTGGTTTTAATCTTTGTCCATTGGACAACAAATGTTAGGGAAACTATTATCCATTGGATAATAGGACCCCATTTATTTATATTAAATGTCTACTTGATTAAAGTACTATGAATAGTAAAAAGCAACTTTTTGATTACTTTAAAGCACCTTTTTGGATTATTTTAATGTTTAATCTTCCTAGCAACTATTAACCATTGGATAATAAAAGTTAGGGGATTTATTACCCATTGGATAAAAGGTTGTTCTTCCACCCAAGTACATGGGTTGATTTAATCTTCTCCTTTAAATCCATGTGGGGTAAGTACTATTTGTTTAAAGGCTTGAAATTTCATTAGTACTCTTTTATTATTTAAAATTGGGATTTTGATCTTCCTAAGATACATAAGTACATGTGTATATATTATACTAGCACATGGGAGACTTAAATATTAGCATAGTACCCATGTGCCCATTGATTAGTTTAATGGAGAATCCTAACCCTTTAAGACTATATTGATCTTTAGTACAAAAATACCATTTGTTTAATTGTTCTTGCACATGCATATATATATATATATATGTGTGTGTTTGTACCTTGAGAGAGAGAGAGAGAGAGGGAGAGGAGAGAGAGGCCGGAGAGAGAGAGAGAGGAGAGAGAGGGCCGAGAGAGAGAGAGGGAGAGAGGGAGAAAGAGAGAGGAAGGAGGAAAGAAGGGATTTGGTTGTACCTTGGTTGATCTTCTTGATCTTTTCAAAATCCTTGGTGTATCTAACTCTCCATTAACCTCCATTGTACTCTTGTATACACCTTGCACTTGTTTGAACCATTAGATCTTGTACCAATCTCTTTCTTGCCCACCAAGGATCAATCCTAGCCATCCAATTGATCCAAGATCAAATCTTGGTACAAACATAGCCATGCAACCTAGGATTTTCCCTTGATTTGTGCTTAAAAGTTGGATTTGATTAGATGTACTTCTTTGAACACCTTGCAACTTCTTGACCCTTTGATCATGTACCATTTCCATCTCAACCCTCCATTTGATTCAAGAATCTCACCAAAGTACACAATAGCCATGCAACCCTAGGATTTTTCCTTTGATCTTCCATGATCTCTTGCCAAGTGTCAAGATGAGACTTAGAGAGAGAGAGAGGAGAGGGCCAAGGCTTTGCCTATAAATAGAAGGCCATTCTCATGCTTTGAACTCACACCTCAAACCAAAGCTCTTCCTTCTCTCTAGAAATTTCGGATTCCAGTTTCTGGGCAGCCACTGTCCCGTCGGAAATCCCCAGTTTTCTCCTGGAAAGTTGTAGAGCGCTTCGAAACCTTGAAGTTAGGCTCAAGAATCACCCCAATCGGTTAAGAAATGACCCAGATATTGTCATCCGAAGTTCAGTGAAAATTCTGAATTTTCATTTCTGGACAGCTCAATGTCCCTTCTTTCATCCCCATTTTTCTCCAACCTAAAGTCGTTTCTAGGATTAACTTTCTTCACGAAAGTTGTAGAGAATTTCTTGAGCTTCGTTCTCGACCCAAGAACGACACTATTCGGCCAAAGATTGACCGAGTTACTGCCATCCGAAGTTCGGTCCAGATTTGGAGTTTTACCGCCCGTAGGATTTTCCAACTTGCTTACTCGGCCCCGACTAGTTTCGGATCAAGGTAGATTAATCTCTACACATTCTCCCTAGTATAACTTTTGTTATTTTAGTTTATGATAAAGTTATCTATTGCTATTGATGAAAATATTCGAAAGGTGTTCTTTTGAATTAATGAAAAGGATGGGGAGTATGTTAAACTTATCAACTTATGTTTTGAGCATGCTAAATAATTAGATGATCTTGCTAGTTTGATTTCAAGATTATGAAGCATGATTTGTGATTACGTATGTGATATGTTCTACCACGGAGTCTTTGCATGTAACGAGACACGAGAATCGAGAAAGGTAGAAACATGGCACCTAGGGTATGTTTAACAAGGAAGTGATAAAAGGAAGTACTTTGGAAACCACATAATGACCATTTCGAGGGTATTATGTGAATGGTGTGTGTGTGTGTGTGTGTTCCAATGGGAATCCGGTATAGCGGAACCATTGTGAGGTTGTGTGTGTTCCCATGGGATCCCGGACCGGCGGAACCATGGTGAGGTATAGCTTGGTTATCCGCGGAGAGGAGCCAATGCAATTGTGTGCCAGTGGGAACCCGGTGCGGCGGAAACATTGTGAGGATACTCGGGAACCCGGAACGGCGGAACCAAGGTTAGGTGTGTATGGCTTGGTTATCCGCGGTTAGGAGCCAATGTCAAATGATTTTGAAAGGCTTGGTTATCCGCGGTATGGAGCCAAGGCAAATGATTTTGAAAGATGGTTTTGTAAATGGAAATGATTGACACGGTCTACGACGAGTCGCGTAGGAGAAACAAAGAGAAACTTGGACACCAACGTTGATATCGAATATGTTATGTTTGTCTTGTTTGTAAGTTATGGGTTAGCGGGTGTGGGATTACTCTACTGAGCGTTGTAGCTCACGGTGTTGCCTTGTGGTGACCCTGACATATTATATTGGTGGCGACGCCGGTATAATGTGTCAGACCTTGTAGATGATCAAGATGGACAGTTCACTTGGAGGCGTCCGGAGCTGAGGAGCTTGCCAGGAGGGGGAAGCCAGTGGAGCAGTAGTTAGGAGCCTAGTTTCTCCTTTGTTGAATAATTGTACCCCTTTGAAGTATTTATAATGTAATAAACTCTTTTTATTATGTAATAAATGCTTCATTAACGTACCCTAATTTTGGGGGCATTACAACCGGCAGCATTGATTAAAGGTTGAGAAGGAAACTTTCCCTTCTCCTGCTGGACTTGTCCAACTGCCGCCGTCAACTGGGTCAATTGGGTCCTGATGTCACCAATTGCCTGCTTAGTCTGCTCAGTGAAGCTTATTTGAGACTGCACTAGAGCCTTCATCATCTCATCAGTCTGCTTATCCCGTGAGGGATGGTTAATGCCAGGGGGTGGTCCAAAAGATGAAGGACCGAACCCCTGTTGCTGCTGAGGCGAGTAACGAAATTGGGTCATTTGGCCTTGAGGAGGCCAAAATTGCTGGACTGATTGCTGCTGAGATGGTGCCTGGGGATGCACTGAGGCTTTTTGATCCCTCCAACTCAGAAGTGGATTTTGGGCCCACCCAGAATTGTAGGTATTTGAATATGGGTCCCAACGCTGGTTAAGCGCATTCACCTCAGCTTGATTATTATGGTATGCATCTTTAACAATTGGGAAAGCAGGGCAAGCAGTAACTAGATGCCCCGGACACTCACACAACGCACACACCTCTTCGACTCTCACCTCATTCACCTGGTGGACTTGCTTAAACTTCAAGTCCTCTAACTGTTTAGCCATTTTGTCCAGCTGAGACTGGAGATTGTGCTCTCGCACACTAGAAGGGAAAATGCCAGACCCACTGGGTCCCTGCGCAGCCATGGCCCTATCACCGAGGTCGGAAGGTTCCCAACTTCGGTGTTTCTCCGCTAACTCCTCAAGAAAATCCCACGCTTCATCCGGGGACTGGTCTAGAAAATCCTTCTCTTTACAGAGATACTCAATCTGTTGGGTCGTCGCAACATTCAGACCCAAGTAGAAAAAGGACACCAATTGGGGTTTGACAAACCCATGGTGTGGTAAGGACAAAAGCAAGTCCTTGAATCTCTCCCAGCACTTTAAAAACAACTCGCCCTCTTTCTGCTTATACGATTGGATTTGGCGAGTCAAGTACTTCGATTTACTTTCCGAGAAATATTTCTTATAAAATAAATCTCGGACAGCAGCCCATGTCCTGAGAGACTGTGGCTTCTGCATTCGCAGCCACTTATCCGCAGTGTCCCTGAGCGAGGCTGGGAAAAGCTTAAGGCAAGCATTCTCCCACTGAGGAGTGGTGGCGAGGGTGCACACCAACCCCTCGAAATGGCGGATATGCTCATACGGATCCTCATTCTCCTTCCCATAAAACAGGGGAAGGGCATTGTGCGTACCAGGCTTTATGGTGAAAGCATTACGTGCTTCCACCGTCTCGGTTGGTAGAACTATTGGACCGAGAGGAGTGGTCCTCGCAGGATGCATGTGATTACGCATCGATATCGGTGGGTCGGCCATCTGTGGCTCAATTATTAAATCAATGAAAAGCCCACTAATATCAAATGAATCGCCACTAAAAGATTCTTCCTCTACGGTTTCTCTCGAAACTCTCTCAATGGCTACGAGACGCCTGGTATTGTCTCGATAGTACTTAGGTTTTAGAGGTGATTGCTTTCCTACAATGGAGGATTGCTTACCTCAACCTATGTTGACTCGAAACAACTACAAAAACTAAAAAAAATAAAATAAAATAAAACTAACAACCCGAATTCTTAACACAAGTTACCGTCCCCGGCAACGACGCCAAAAATGCTTGACCGATTCCTAGTCCTAAAATTAAGGGTTGCCCCAAGCGTAGAGCGGAAACCGATGTAGCACAATACCCGATAAGACCGGAGTCGAATCCACTAAGGACGGTGAAGTGTGTGCTGTGAAAACTCGGGTTGTAGTATCAAAATTAGCTCTTAGGTAGCCACCCCTTGTATGATTGATTGAGATTAACTAAATCTAGGAATTGATTATACTTTTCAAATAATTAAAAGAAAGGTACGGTTGTAGCTGTAACGCCCCTAAATTTTAGGTACGTTAATAAAGGAAATTTATTACAGAAATATTGAGTCACTGCTCATTATTACAAAACGGCTCACATAGAAGCATTTGAAGTTCAAAAGACAATAAAAAGGAAGCTAAGAGATCCTATTCTACGGCTCCTCTTGCTCCTCCAGCCTAGCGAGTTCTTCGGCTCCGTACGCCTCCAAAGTGAATAGGTCGCCCTGTTCATCTATCAAATCTGACATATTATACCGGCGTCGCCACCCATATATTATGCCAGGGTCACCACAAAGGCAACACCATGAGCTACGAGGGCTCAATAGTAAATCCTACTTTACTAACATCGATTTCCACATGATGAGTACATAAGCGGGGAATAAAAGCAATAATGCTAACAAGTTGCATTCGCTTGTAACTACCGTTGGCGTTTGACTCATCGTTAACCTTTTCATTGTTACACTTTATCAAAAACACCTTTTTAACTCACCCAACCTCGATTCCGCCGTTCCGGGCTCTCGAGTATCCTCACAATGGTTCCGCCCGGGTTCCCATTGGCACACATGCATTGGTTCCGTAACGCGGATACCAAGCCATACACACTCAATCTCGATTCCGCCGTTCCGGACTCTCGAGTATCCTCACAATAGTTCCGCTGCACCGGGTTCCCATTGGCACACATGCATTGGTTCCGTAACGCGGATACCAAGCCATACACACCCAATCTAGATTCCGCCGTTCCGGACTCTCGAGTATCCTCACAATGGTTCCGCCGCACCGGGTTCCCATTGGCACACACACACACCATTCACATAATACCCTCGAAATGGTCATTATGTGGTTTCCAAAGTACTTTCTTTTGAAAACACATCGTCTCCATGTTAAACACACCCTAGGTGCCATGTTTCTACTTTCTTGGTTTTCGTGTCACGTTTGCATGTGAGACTCCGCGTGTGAGACTTTTTACAAACAATATGCATTATTCCAACTTTGTAAGAGTAAAATATCAACATTTAAGCCACGTAGCATGCTTGAATACCAAAAACAACATAAACATGCATTTTTACTTTTCAAACCACATTCAAAGTCACTTTTAAGCTTATAACAAGTAAGTAGAGAATTTCAAAGTAAGATCACAACTTTTTTACAAAATCAAAGTAAGCTTTTGAAAACTAAATAAGACTACTACTAGATAGATAAGGACAACTACTAAATAGATAGGAATGACTACCGTTCTCCTTGGCGGTGGCTTGAACGTTGGGTGAAATTCGGCAGCGTAACGGCCCTCCGATTGCTTCGAAAGGAAAAGTTTTGGAAAACTTTTCCTATAAACAACTAACTAACTACTACTACTCTACTTTTAGAACCGTCGGGTGGTTTTGGAAGTGGCTCGGGGGTTTCGCTCAAGAACTCACGAAAACAAAGAGAACTTTGAACTAAAACAAGGAAACTTGGAATTTCTAGAGAGAAGGAGGAGCAATTGCTTTGAGGTGTGAATTTTCAAGTGAGAATGAGCTTCTATTTATAGGCAAGGGGTGCCCCCTCTCTCTCTATGGCCGGCCCCTCTCTCTCTCTTCTTTCCCCAATTTTTAATCAAAACAAATCCAACTTTGAATCATGAATCAAGGAAAAATCCTAGGCTTGCATGGCTAGGTTAGTACTAGATTGGATTCTTGAATCAAATGGAGGGATGAGATGAGATTGGTACATGATCAAAGGGTTAAGAAAATTCCAACTTAAATGGAAAAATCAATGGAAAATCAATGGAAAATCCTAGGTTGTAAGGCTATGGTGTACCTTGGTGAAATCTTTGGAACAATTGGAGGGATGAGATGAGATTGGTACACAATCCAATGGTTGAGAAGTTTGCTAGGTAAATATTGGAGTACAAAGGTGTAAGGATTTGATTTTGGAAGAAATATATCTCTTGGATTTGAAGTACACATCACAAATCAAAGCAAGGCCAATATCAAATCTTCTTCCCTCTCTCCTTCCTCTCTCTCTCCTTTCTCTCCTCTCTCTCTCTCTCGGCTTCTCTCTCTCTCTCTCTCTCGGGTTCTCTCTCTCTTGCAAGGTAATATATATATATATATATATGTATCTATATATGTCATACAAGTGCAAGAAAATCAATTAAACAAATGGTTCCTTGGTACTTTGAAATCCAAGGTGAATAAAGACTAGGATTCACTCACCAACTAACAATAAATCCTAGGGTACTTTAGGCATTAGAATAATCCACATAGGTACAATACATATATACACATATATATATATGCATAAAGGTAGGAAAAATCCCAATAAAGAATAATTAAAGGGTACTTTGGTCACTATTTACTTTTGATTAAAGTAATAGTACTTTTCCCCAAATTAAGGAAAGTAATTAATTAAATGATCTAATGGTACTTAGAAAGATTTACTCCTTTATCCAATGGACAAAACTTCCCCTAACATCTATTATCCAATGGATAATAGTTATTAGGCCAAAGAAAATATTAAAGTAATCAAAAAGTACAATAAAGTAAGTTACTTTTTAATATAAACAATTGGGATTCTATTACCCAATGGATAATAATCCTCCTAACCATTATTGTCCAATGGTTAAAAAAATAATCCAATTAGATTAAAAGAAAATGGATATTAAAATATAAAGTCTAGGGTTCAAAAGGTTCAAAAGTTCCAACGAGGGGCAAAACGGTCATTTTGCCAAGACTAGGGAACTTTTCGGTTTAGTTACTCTAACCGGATAGTTAGATGCTAACTAGGCTTGCTAAGTAGGACTAAAGCGCAAGAATTGAAACTTGAGGGACCAAAGTGCAATTATGGCAAAATTCAAGAATTAACGCAATTTAAGTAATTAAAATAAATAACTCGAATAATAAAAATAACTTTTTATTCCGTAAAATTCAGAGTTATTACAGTAGGGTTCATAGCACTCGCAACCAATCCAGATTAACCTGCTCCATTCGATGTTCTTAAAAACGTTCAATTTATGATTGAAAAAGATACCCCGCAAGATGCGAAACCCTGTGGTTGCCGTTTACCCATGCGCAGCGGAGAATGAGTTTTGGACCCCCATTCCCCCGTTCACATGGGCTCCGACAATACCCGGGTTTGTCCGCGGGAAGTATTTTTCCAATCTTAAAAATCATTTTTACATTGTTTGAAAATAAGAGCAGTGCCTGAACTGGCTACAGTGTGCTAATCACCCCGCAACCCTACCCATACGACTACTCACTCATTATTAAGCAATAAATAAAAGAAACCCTAGATTGTATCATGTTTTTATCGCTTGGAAAGAAAACAACTGAAAGATTAACACTAAAACAAGAACCATGAGCAACTTTAAATAAGAACAAAACGTAGTACGAGTTACCGGAAGATAATACTTGAACAAATCTTGAAAACTTCTAAAGAACGGAACTCTAAAACAAAATAACTAGGAGAAAAAAAACTGCTGAAAGAAAAATCAAACCAAAAGAAACGTGACACGGCAGCCCCGTTGTTTGTATTCTCGGCAGCCCCCCTTTCGTCGTCTTTTTGTTCTGTAAAGAGTTTCTGTTAAAAGTGCCGCCGAAAACCAAAAGTCGTGCGTCCGAGCTAAAGAAATCGTCTCTGGAAAAAAATAATCCCCCCTCAAAGCTGCTGCTGGCCTCCCTTTATATAATAATAAAAACAAACCCTATTGTTTTTCTGCCGTACAAGTCGTGGGCCAGGACTCATTCTTTTATACTTACTATAAAATGTAATCAATTACTCCATAGTAGCCCTTTGGCCCACCATAAAACACATGTACTGATTTCTGATCTTCTGCTCCTCTTCACAATTAATCACGTGCACAGTTGGAATAATTTTAAACGCCCAATTTTTGTACCTCTGGCCATAACCTGGAATGTATTCCAATATATTTTTCAAAATACCTACAACACAAAAATCAATCATTAAGCTCCAAGAAATAATATAAAAATAGACGTAGCAAGATAAATTAAGGCGCTCATATATGAACATTTACGCGCCTATCATAATTCGCTTGACAGCGATCAAGTGAGACTCTTTAGGGTCAGATTGATAGCGGGCACACACTCCAACACTAAACGAAATATCGGGACGACTAGCGGTAAGATATAATAGGCTTCCTATCATACTACGATAAAGTGTGGAGTCAACACTAGCGCCCTCAATATCTTTAGCAATTTTAACGATAGAACCCATGGGAGTACGAGTAATCTTGGAATCTTCCAAACCAAATGTTTTGACCAATTCTTTCGCATAGGTGGATTGGGACAAAAATATCACATCATTCAACTGACGAATTTGAAAGCCTAGAAAGTAAGTCAACTCTCCCATTAGGCTCATTTGAAACTCATGGGACATCTGTGCCCCAAATTGTTTTGCATGCCACTCATTTGTGGATCCGAACACAATATCATCAACATATATTTGTGCAATTAAAAGGTCGCTCTCAATTTTCTTTAGAAATAAAGTTCGGTTTACTCCCCCTTTCACAAAGCCGGTATTGAAAAGATGATCGGTTAAACATTCATACCAAGCTCGAGGGGCTTGTTTGAGGCCATAAAGGGCCTTACGAAGGCGTTACATATGATTAGGGAATGACAGGTCAATAAACCCTTTGGGTTGTTCCACATACACCTCCTCCTTAAGGTCACCATTCAAAAAAACACTTTTAACATCCATTTGAAATAATTTAAAATTAAAATGAGATGCAACGCCAAAAAGTAACCTTATTGACTCCATTCTTGCTACAAAGGCAAAGGTATCATCGAAATCAATTCCCTCAATTTGGGTGTACCCCTGGGCAACTAACCTAGCCTTATTACGCATGACTATGCCATATACATCCTTTTTATTTTTAAATATCCATTTAGTGCCTATGACGTTAGTATGAGAGGTCTCTGTACTAAGTACCAGACGTCATTCCTAACAAATTGTTGTAGTTCTTCTTGCATGGCTCCTATTCAATAGTCATTTCCTAAGGCCTCTTCTACCTTCACTACAACATGAATGGGATATAGTGAGGAAATATGGCGAGGAAAATGAATTTCCTTGCTAAAA
>BPLS01012977.1:0-13305 GCA_019656275.1 Rhododendron kiyosumense | reverse complement strand
TGTAACGCCCCCAAAATTAGGGTACGTTAAGAAGCATTTATTACATAATAAAAAGAGTTTATTACATTATAAATACTTCAAAGAGGTACAATTATTCAACAAGGAAAGGAAACTAAGGCTTCCTAACTACAGCTCCTCTTGCTTCTTCATCCTAGCCAGCTCCTCAGCTCCGGACGCCTCCAAGTGAACGGTCCATCTTGATCATCTACAAGATCTGACACATTATACCAGCGTCGCCACCGATATAATATGCCAGGGTCACCACAAGGTAACACCATGAGCTACGAAAGCTCAATAGAGTAACCCTACCCACTAACCCATAACTTACAACCAGATGATCATAGAAATCAAACTAATAACAATAGCACGTCCACATTTTCATTGGTGTCCAAGTTTTACCGTGTTTCTCCTACGCGACTCATCGTAGACCGTGTCAACATTTTCACGTTTCAAATCAACCTTTCAAAAACATTTGCATTGGCTCCGTACCGCGGATAACCAAGCCATACACACCCAACCTCGGTTCCGCCGTTCCGGGTTCCCGAGTATCCTCACAATGGTTCCGCCGCACCGGGTTCCCATTGGCACACAAAACTTGCATTGGCTCCTCTCCACGGAAAACCAAGCCATATTACCATTAAGGCTACCACGTCCGGCCCTATTGGCAATCTTCACAAAGGGCTACCAAGTCCGGCCACATTGTGGTTTTCACAACTCACGCAATGGGCTACCAAGTCCGGCCACATTACGAGTTTTCATTCACACAACGGGCTACCAAGTCCGGCCACGTTGCGGTTTTCACAATCCACACGACGGGCTACCAAGTCCGGCCACATCGTGGTTTCAAAACACATCTCATCATTATCCACACCCTAGGTGTTACGTTTCTACTTTCTCGGTTCTCGTGTTTCGTTTACATGCCAAGACTCCGCGGCGTAACTTTACATATCAACATGCATTCCATACGACTATTCCAACAAGATTATCCAACTACTCACTAGCTAGCATGCTTGAATCATCATAAACAAACATACTTCATGCATTTCCAACTTTAAAAGATAATAACCTTATCAACGATCAAAGTATCTTTGAATCAAACATACGATTTACACAATACATAGAATTAGAGTGAAAACTACTTTATACTTGGAAAAGTAGGTAAGGATCACTACCTTGATCCGAAACTAGTCGGGGCCGAATAAGCAAGTTGAAAATCCTACGGGTGGTGAAACTTCCGAATCTGGACCGAACTTCGGACGGCAATAACTCGGTCAATCTTTGGCCGAATAGAGTCGTTCTTGGGTCTAGAACGAAGCTCTCTAAACCCTCTACAACTCTCGAGAAGAAAGTTAATCCTAGAAACGAACTTAGGTTGGAGAAAAATGGGGATGAAGCAAAGGACAGTAAGCTGTCCAGAAAATGGAAATCCAGAAATTTTACTGAACTTCGGATGGCAATATCTGGGTCATTTCTTAACCGATTGGGGTGATTTTTGAGCCTAACTTCAAGGTTTCGAAGTGCTCTACAACTTTTCAGAAGGAAGTTGATCCTAAAAACTACTCTAGACAGGAGAAAACAGAGGATTTCCGACGGGACAGTGGCTGCCCAGAAACTGGAAATGGAAATTTCTAGAGAGAAGGAAGAGCAAATGCTTGAGGTGTGCTTTGAAAGGCTTGGAATGGCCTTCTATTTATAGGCAAAGGGCTTGGCCTTCTTCTCTCTCCCTCTCTAAGTCTCATCTTGACACTTGGCAAGAGATCAAGGAAGATCAAAGGCAAGAATCCTAGACTTGTAAGGCTATTCTTGTACCTTGGTGATATTCTTGGATCAATTGGAGGGTTAAGATGATAATGGTACATGATCCAAGGGTTAAGAAGCTTGCTAGGTGTCCAAGAAGTATATCTAATCAAATCCAACTTTTAAGCATGAATCAAGGAAAAATCCTAGGCTTGCATGGCTATGCTTGTACTAGATTGGATTCTTGGATCAAATGGAAGGATGAGATGAGATTGGTACATGATCCAAGGGTTGAGGAAATTCCAACTTTAATGGAAAATCAAAGGAAAAATCCATGGAAAAATCAATGGAAATCCTAGGTTGTAAGGCTATGGTGTACCTTGGAGAGATCTTGCATCCAATTGGATGGTTGAGATGGAAATTGTACACCATCCAATGGTTGAGAAGTTGCTAGGGAAATATGGGAGTACAAATATGTAAGGATTGGATTTTGGAAGAAATAAATCTCTTGGATTTGAAGTACACTTCACAAATCAAAGCAAGAATAATATCAAATCTCCTTTCTTTCCTCCTTCCTTCCTCTCTCTCTCTCTCCCTCTCTCATTCGGCCCTCTCTCTCTCTCTCTCTCTCTCTCTCAAGTACACACACACATATATATAAACACATGCATACAAAGTTCAAGAAAAACAATAAACAAAAGGAAATTGTACTAGAGATCAAAGGAGATTTAAAAGGGCAAGATTTTCCCCATTAAACTAATCAATAAAAATCACCAAGTACTTATATATATATATACACATGTACCAAATGATCTTGGAAGATCAAAATCCCAATAAAATAATGCCAAGGGTACTTTAGGAAATCTTAGTACTATTACTTTTATATTAAAATAATGGATACTTGACACATGGGTTTAAAGGAAAAGATAAAATAAATCAACCCATGTACTTAGGTGGAAGAATAACCTATTACCCAATGGGTAATAACCACCCTAACTTTTATTATCCAATGGATAATAGTTGCTAGGGAGATTAAACATTAAAGTAATCCAAAAAGGTACTTTAAAATAATCAAAAAGTAATCAAAAAGTTACTTTTTACTATTCATAGCACTTTAATAAAGTAGACATTTAATATAAACTAATGGGGTTTCTATTATCCAATGGACAATAGTTTCCCTAACATTTATTGTCCAATGGACAAAGAATATATCCAATTTGATTAAAAGAAAAAGAATATTAAAATTCTTAGTCTAGGTTCAAAAGGTTCAAAATGTTCAAAAGGTTTAAGGGGGGCAAAACGGTCATTTTGCGGTTAGGGAAAAGTAATTAGGTTACTTCCTAGCTTAGTTTCTCCAACCGGATGGTTAAAAACTAGTTAGGCATGCTAAGCGGACTAAAGCGTCAAGAAATAATTTTTCAAGGGGCAAAAACGTAATTTTGACAAATCTCAAGGAAATTAAAAGCAATTGCAATAAAATTCAAATACTTAACGAAATTTTTAACGACCGAAAATCAGGGTCGTTACAATCTATCCCCCTTAAAACAATTTCGTCCCCGAAATTGGCACGCAAGTACAAACTAGGCTAAGCCGCTAGACTGGTCTACTATCCCCCTTAAAAGGAAACAAGTCCCTCCATAGGAATAGTGCCCATTATTATAACATAGTTCTTGAAATTACAAAATAGATAACAAAAGGGAACTAAGGATCCTATTCTACGGTTCCTCTTGTTCCTCAGTCCGCAGCGCAAAGATACGCCCTCCAGTGCCTTGCTGGAATCCCATGGGCTGCTTTCCATTGCCTTGCCCATTCTGCTGCTGCGATGGGCCGCCGAGGTTTTGCTTCACAAGATCGGCTTGCTCAGCTTGTTGAGCGTCCTGATTTCCAAAACTCCCATTCCCCTCCTTCTGATGTTGCGGGCATTGGCGGCTGTAATGGCCCATAGCCTGACAGTTGTAGCACCTAACTGTTGTCAGGTCTCGATTGCCTCTTGGCGTCTCACCGTGTTCGGCAGTAGCAATCTTCCAGGGTTGGTCGCTTTGGCTCGAAGCAAAGGGTTTGGTGAAATAGGGTCCACGGTTGCCATTGGATGGTTGGGTTCGGATTGGTCCACCAGCGTTGCCTGTCGCTTTCCCCCAGCGGGTCTTGAAGTCGTTTTCCTCACTCTCCAGTCGCAGGGCACATTTCACCACACCGGTATAGGTGGGGAAGGCCTGGGCTACCACAGCTCTTCTGGCTGTCGTCAGTCCCCATTCAAACCTCCTCGCTTTCTTGTCCTCGGTTGCAACGGCATCCGGGGCGTAGCGGGATAGCTCCTCGAACTTGGCCGCATACTGAGTAACGGTCATAGTTCCTTGCTTCAGGTTCTGGAACTCTTGTTCCTTGGCCAAACGGATTGGCGTAGGGAAGTACTTGTCGAGAAACAGGGTCTCGAATTGAGCGAAGGTCAGGGCGGCTACGTCATGAGTTGCCTCCATCAGCTCCCACCAGTAGCGGGCTTCTCCTTTCAGCTGGTACGTAGCTAGGGCCACACGATCTCCGTTACGGGTGATCTCCCACACGATCTCCGTTACGGGTGATCTCCAAGGTGTCCATGATCACCTTGATTTCCTTCAACCACGCTTCAGCCACCGTGGGGTTGGTATCTCCGTTGAAGGTCGGGGGTCGACGCTTGCAGAACTCATTCATGGCTCGAGTTCGGGTCATCGGTTCGTCGTTAGGGTTCGGGTTTTGGCGGGCAGCGTTCAGAGCAGTCACGAGCGCTTGCATGACTTGAGCAAGGTCGGGGTTTGCGTTAGATGGCCCTCCATTATCGTGTCCTAATCCATTGCGTCGACTTGCCATCTACGAGTGAAAATCGAAGAGGGGAAGGTTTAGGTTTTAACTAAACTATTTCCTATTGCAGAAAGTGTACCTTCCTAGAGGTCAAAAGTAATTTATCACAGATAGGCAGAGAATCTCAATCAAAAGCATAGAGTCCTACTATGAAGATAAAAGAGAACATGAAATGGGCCAACTACATGATCCTACAAGTTGTCGGGCTCACTCTATGCTGCTGCTACTCCAAGTGCTGGGCTGATATCCTCTCTACGACGATTCTAGGTCGATAGGCTTCGACTAACAAATCGATCGAGGTTTTCGAAAAACTTCAATAGTAAGTTTTGAAAATAAATAGTTTTTGGTAAAAACCATAGGGAAAACTTTTCAGGCTTCCACGTTCCACATTCGATCCTTGATTTAAGTCATCATCCAATTGTTCGGGAATTCCCAGCTCGGCGGTACTGCCAATTTCCGCGCCTTGCTTCAATCCGAAGATTGTTTTGACAGAATTCCACCCAATTTGGGACGGTAAACTTGAAAATCAATTCACGTTTGTGCAACGGACAAAACTAGCTTAAGGTTCTACGCGGTTCTACCCATTCTACCCATGGCCGAGGTTTGAACCTAAAGCTCTGATACCAAGCTGTAACGCCCCCAAAATTAGGGTACGTTAAGAAGCATTTATTACATAATAAAAAGAGTTTATTACATTATAAATACTTCAAAGAGGTACAATTATTCAACAAGGAAAGGAAACTAAGGCTTCCTAACTACAGCTCCTCTTGCTTCTTCATCCTAGCCAGCTCCTCAGCTCCGGACGCCTCCAAGTGAACGGTCCATCTTGATCATCTACAAGATCTGACACATTATACCAGCGTCGCCACCGATATAATATGCCAGGGTCACCACAAGGTAACACCATGAGCTACGAAAGCTCAATAGAGTAACCCTACCCACTAACCCATAACTTACAACCAGATGATCATAGAAATCAAACTAATAACAATAGCACGTCCACATTTTCATTGGTGTCCAAGTTTTACCGTGTTTCTCCTACGCGACTCATCGTAGACCGTGTCAACATTTTCACGTTTCAAATCAACCTTTCAAAAACATTTGCATTGGCTCCGTACCGCGGATAACCAAGCCATACACACCCAACCTCGGTTCCGCCGTTCCGGGTTCCCGAGTATCCTCACAATGGTTCCGCCGCACCGGGTTCCCATTGGCACACAAAACTTGCATTGGCTCCTCTCCACGGAAAACCAAGCCATATTACCATTAAGGCTACCACGTCCGGCCCTATTGGCAATCTTCACAAAGGGCTACCAAGTCCGGCCACATTGTGGTTTTCACAACTCACGCAATGGGCTACCAAGTCCGGCCACATTACGAGTTTTCATTCACACAACGGGCTACCAAGTCCGGCCACGTTGCGGTTTTCACAATCCACACGACGGGCTACCAAGTCCGGCCACATCGTGGTTTCAAAACACATCTCATCATTATCCACACCCTAGGTGTTACGTTTCTACTTTCTCGGTTCTCGTGTTTCGTTTACATGCCAAGACTCCGCGGCGTAACTTTACATATCAACATGCATTCCATACGACTATTCCAACAAGATTATCCAACTACTCACTAGCTAGCATGCTTGAATCATCATAAACAAACATACTTCATGCATTTCCAACTTTAAAAGATAATAACCTTATCAACGATCAAAGTATCTTTGAATCAAACATACGATTTACACAATACATAGAATTAGAGTGAAAACTACTTTATACTTGGAAAAGTAGGTAAGGATCACTACCTTGATCCGAAACTAGTCGGGGCCGAATAAGCAAGTTGAAAATCCTACGGGTGGTGAAACTTCCGAATCTGGACCGAACTTCGGACGGCAATAACTCGGTCAATCTTTGGCCGAATAGAGTCGTTCTTGGGTCTAGAACGAAGCTCTCTAAACCCTCTACAACTCTCGAGAAGAAAGTTAATCCTAGAAACGAACTTAGGTTGGAGAAAAATGGGGATGAAGCAAAGGACAGTAAGCTGTCCAGAAAATGGAAATCCAGAAATTTTACTGAACTTCGGATGGCAATATCTGGGTCATTTCTTAACCGATTGGGGTGATTTTTGAGCCTAACTTCAAGGTTTCGAAGTGCTCTACAACTTTCCAGAAGGAAGTTGATCCTAAAAACTACTCTAGACAGGAGAAAACAGAGGATTTCCGACGGGACAGTGGCTGCCCAGAAACTGGAAATGGAAATTTCTAGAGAGAAGGAAGAGCAAATGCTTGAGGTGTGCTTTGAAAGGCTTGGAATGGCCTTCTATTTATAGGCAAAGGGCTTGGCCTTCTTCTCTCTCCCTCTCTAAGTCTCATCTTGACACTTGGCAAGAGATCAAGGAAGATCAAAGGCAAGAATCCTAGACTTGTAAGGCTATTCTTGTACCTTGGTGATATTCTTGGATCAATTGGAGGGTTAAGATGATAATGGTACATGATCCAAGGGTTAAGAAGCTTGCTAGGTGTCCAAGAAGTATATCTAATCAAATCCAACTTTTAAGCATGAATCAAGGAAAAATCCTAGGCTTGCATGGCTATGCTTGTACTAGATTGGATTCTTGGATCAAATGGAAGGATGAGATGAGATTGGTACATGATCCAAGGGTTGAGGAAATTCCAACTTTAATGGAAAATCAAAGGAAAAATCCATGGAAAAATCAATGGAAATCCTAGGTTGTAAGGCTATGGTGTACCTTGGAGAGATCTTGCATCCAATTGGATGGTTGAGATGGAAATTGTACACCATCCAATGGTTGAGAAGTTGCTAGGGAAATATGGGAGTACAAATATGTAAGGATTGGATTTTGGAAGAAATAAATCTCTTGGATTTGAAGTACACTTCACAAATCAAAGCAAGAATAATATCAAATCTCCTTTCTTTCCTCCTTCCTTCCTCTCTCTCTCTCTCCCTCTCTCATTCGGCCCTCTCTCTCTCTCTCTCTCTCTCTCAAGTACACACACACATATATATAAACACATGCATACAAAGTTCAAGAAAAACAATAAACAAAAGGAAATTGTACTAGAGATCAAAGGAGATTTAAAAGGGCAAGATTTTCCCCATTAAACTAATCAATAAAAATCACCAAGTACTTATATATATATATACACATGTACCAAATGATCTTGGAAGATCAAAATCCCAATAAAATAATGCCAAGGGTACTTTAGGAAATCTTAGTACTATTACTTTTATATTAAAATAATGGATACTTGACACATGGGTTTAAAGGAAAAGATAAAATAAATCAACCCATGTACTTAGGTGGAAGAATAACCTATTACCCAATGGGTAATAACCACCCTAACTTTTATTATCCAATGGATAATAGTTGCTAGGGAGATTAAACATTAAAGTAATCCAAAAAGGTACTTTAAAATAATCAAAAAGTAATCAAAAAGTTACTTTTTACTATTCATAGCACTTTAATAAAGTAGACATTTAATATAAACTAATGGGGTTTCTATTATCCAATGGACAATAGTTTCCCTAACATTTATTGTCCAATGGACAAAGAATATATCCAATTTGATTAAAAGAAAAAGAATATTAAAATTCTTAGTCTAGGTTCAAAAGGTTCAAAATGTT
Organism: Rhododendron kiyosumense; assembly: GCA_019656275.1. Classification (NCBI taxonomy): domain Eukaryota; kingdom Viridiplantae; phylum Streptophyta; class Magnoliopsida; order Ericales; family Ericaceae; genus Rhododendron; species Rhododendron kiyosumense. The sequence goes on along the minus strand of BPLS01012977.1, from coordinate 5,092 downwards.
CAAAAGGTTTAAGGGGGGCAAAACGGTCATTTTGCGGTTAGGGAAAAGTAATTAGGTTACTTCCTAGCTTAGTTTCTCCAACCAGATGGTTAAAAACTAGTTAGGCATGCTAAGCGGACTAAAGCGTCAAGAAATAATTTTTCAAGGGGCAAAAACGTAATTTTGACAAATCTCAAGGAAATTAAAAGCAATTGCAATAAAATTCAAATACTTAACGAAATTTTTAACGACCGAAAATCAGGGTCGTTACAATGAAAAACTGAAATTATGATTTTGGTTACAGTTTATTGGTTACAGTTTAAGCCATGAAAAACTGAAGTTATGATTTTGGTTACAGTTTAAGCCATGAAAAATTGAATTTATGACTCATGTTTTTCATTGATAAAAAGAATTCCATGGTAGCTCATGTAACTCTGGTAATTCATAATCTCACACAAGCAGTGGCTTATGTTGTTGAAATCTTTCCTTTTTAGGTAATCAGGATTAGAAGGGCGGGTCGAGTAACAATGTTACTGAGCTTATGTTATGTTATGATTATGTAATGAATAAGAGAAGAGTGTAGCCTATGTTGGTCTTAGCATAATGAATAAATAGTGATTGTTGATTATAAGAGAAGGCTTCCATAAATGTTATGGTTATTTCTTTTTGAAAAAAAAGGGGGAAAAGAAAAGAGGGTCAATAGAGGCCTTTGGTGAGATGGACTCACTGGCTGGTCACGATATTCAAATCCGCTGGATTTGGGTCGTGACAGAGTTGGTATCAGAGCAATGGTTAATTTATAATAGGTGAGGGAAAAAAAGAAAGAAAGGGGAAAATATGATTTTTAGCTTTATAGCGATAGACTAGATTCCTGACTTAGGGTTTCTTGGACTAAAAATAAATAACTAGTTGCAATTCTAGAAAATATTGCCTTATGTTCTCTTAATAGTTGGGTTAACTTCAGTGTTAACTCATATATGTTTGTTTCTTGCTGTTTTCCTTAAAAGGAAAATAGTTGTCGGTGGCAACACTTGAGAAAGGCTATAAGTTGCATTGATTTAGTTTATCTAATCATGAGGACTAAACTTTTATAATACATTATAGAGTAAGCCATGGCAGACGTTGAGCAACCCGAGACAGAAATACCCGTTTAGATTGCCTTGAGCGTTTGATCATTGAGGAACTACAGAATCAGCAACAACAACATACCCATCCACCTCCGCTAAACCAATTAGTAGGAGGAGTTTCACGCCAATCACTCAAAGAACAGTCGGCGAGAATCCGAATCATAATCAGCAAAATGGATTCATCCTAGTTCCACCCATGGAGGAGCTAAATATAAGAGAATTCTTAAAATTGAAGCCGCCAACATTCGCCGGTGGTATGGACCCTACTCGAGCCAACGCTTGGATAGAGTCCATCAAAAAGATTTTCAAGGTGATGCGTTGTAGCAAGACCTAAAAGGTGGGTTTAGCCAGTTACAAATTGGAGGGCGAAGCACACCGTTGGTGGGTGATGAAAGAGGAATCGAAACCACGAATGGTCTGGACTCGATTCTTAGTGGTGTTTCGAGAAAAATATATTCTGCAGTCGCTACAAGATGCTAAATGCACCGAGTTCCATCAACTTAAGCAGAAGGGCTTGACGACCGTGTCAGAATATGAGGCTGAATTTACTAATTTGGCCGAGTATGCTCCTCACATGGTGGCAATGGAGAACCGGAAAGCTCGTAAATTCGCGGATGGCTTGAAGCCTGAAATTCGAAAGGTGGTATGCCCAATGAGGCTTCCCACATATGCCGAAGTTGTTGATCGGGCCTTGTTGGTTGAGCAAGAGAATGAGGTGTCTAAGAGGTTCTTCGAGAATCGAAAGCGTCAAAAGTTCAATAGTGGAAAGAAACTTGGAGAAGGAAACTTTAAGAAGCAAAATACGGGAAGTGAAGTTGGGAAACCAACTAACAACCTGTCATTATGTGCAACATGCGGGAAACCCCACTCAGGCATTTGCATGAGGACGACAGGTGGGTGTTTCAACTGTGGTAAAGTGGGACATCTAAAAAAGGACTGTCCAAATCTCAGGCCGGGAGTGATCAACGTGCAAAACTCGGGACATATAATGGGGCAAAGGCAAGGACAAACAGCTCTAGGGCAGCAGAATGATGGCAGACAAAGGCAAGGGAAGGCATTCGCTCTTATGCCAAGAGACCCACAAAACACCGAAGAAGTTGTGGCAGGTAATGTATCAATTTGTTCGATACCCGCCTATACTTTAATTGACTCTAGTTCAACGCACTCATTTATCTCACCACGACTTCCCACAAAAATGTTCAAGATAGCAGAACCTTTCGGTTATGACTTGTTAGTCTCACAACCAATGAGTAAAGGAGTAGTTTGCACGACAATTTATAGGAATGGCGATGTGCGTTTTGACGATATATGTTTGCATGCTAATCTGATACCCCTTGAGATGAATCATTTCGACGCAATTTTTTGTATGGATTGGCTTGCTGCCAACCACGCCACAATCAACTGTACTAACAAATGTGTCAAGTTCCGTAGTCTAGAACGAGAGAAGATCCGATTTGTAGGAGTCAGAGTATCTTCGTCTCCATACCTAGTATCCGCAACTCATGCTCGACAACTGCTAAGGAAAGGATGCCGGGGATTCTTTTGTAGCGTCGTATCAGCCCCAACAAGCCAAGAGGTGGCAGATATTCCAGTAGTCCGAGAGTTTCCGGAAGTTTTTCCAGATGACTTGCCAGGGACTCCAATAGACCGGGAGATCGAGTTCAAGATAGAGGTCATACCAGGCACCCAGCCAATATTGAAGGCCCCATATCGAATGGCTCCAGCTGAGCTTAAGGAGTTAAAAACCCAACTGCAGGAACTGTTGGACAAAGGGTTTATTAGGCCAAGTGCATCGCCATGGGGAGCACCTGTGTTCTTCGTTAAAAAGAAGGATGGCACATTGAGGCTATGTAACGACTACATGGGGCTAAATAAAGTAACACTTAAGAACAAATATCCCTTACCAAGGATAGATGATCTATTTGATCAATTACAAGGAGCTCGCGTGTTCTCAAAGATTGATTTACGTTTGGGGTACCATCAGCTAAAAGTGAAAGCAGACAATGTAGAGAAGACGGCATTCCGAACTCGATATGGACATTATGAGTTTCTAGTCATGCCCTTTGGGGTAAGTAACGCACCAGCAGCTTTTATGGACCTGATGAACCGAGTATTTAAGCAATACCTAGATGAATTTGTAATAGTCTTTATTGATGATATCCTCATCTACTCCAAAAATGAAGAAGAACACGCAGAACACTTACGAATCGTTCTGCGTATGCTGAAAGACCAAATGTTGTATGCCAAATTCAAGAAATGTGAATTTTGGATGAACAAGGTGGTCTTCCTTGGACACGTCATCAACAGTGAAGGAATTGCAATGGATTCTCAGAAGGTGGAAGCAATTGTAAACTGGCCAAAACCAACTACAGTGACAGAAATTTGTAGTTTCTTGGGCTTGGCCAGATTTTATCGAAGATTTGTTCAAGATTTTTCTAAAATTGCCGCTCTGTTAACAGAGTTGACTTGGAAAGGGGAGCCTTTTGTGTGGTCAGAAAAGCGTGAACATAGTTTTCAAGAGCTGAAGTGGAGACTAACAACAACACCCATTCTTACACTACCAGAAGGAACCGAAGGGTTTACAATCTACAGCGACGCATCTCGACAAGGATTGGGATGCGTGTTAATACAACATGAAAAGGTCATAGCCTACGCTTCTCGACAATTAAAGCCTCACGAAAAGAACTACCCTACACATACCTGGAGTTAGCTGCAATAATTTTTGCCTTGAAGATTTGGCGGCATTACTTGTATGGAGTATCATGCGAAATTTATACAAATCACAAGAGTTTGAAGTACATCTTTACGCAGAAAGAGCTGAATTTGAGATAGCGCCACTGGTTGGAATTGCTTAAAGACTACGATTTTGCAATCCAGTACCATCCAGGAAAAGCCTATGTTGTTGCAGATGCCTTGAGCCGTAAGACTACAGGAGCTTTAAACCACATTATCACGGGGCAGCCACTTTTATTGGAATAAATGGATCGAATGGGTCTCGAAAGGGTAATTCAAGGATCCAATGCCATTTGTACGGCTATCATTACCCGACCGGCAATATTGGAAGAAATAAAATTAAAGCAGAAAGACGATCCAAAGTTGTAGAAATCCGCGAACAATTTGAAGCAGCACCGCATCCTGACTTCGAGATAATAGATAATATGCTGAAATTCCGAAGTCGAATATGTGTTCCTAATGTTTCAGATATCAAGCAACGGATTTTGGAAGAAAGTCATAACTCCAAGCTTTCCATCCATCCAGGAGGCATGAAGATGTATCAGGATTTAAAGAAAGTTTTTTGGTGGATGGGCATGAAGAGAGACGTTGCTGACTTCGTAAGTCAGTGCCTTTTGTGTCAACAGATTAAGGCTGTACGACAAAAGCTTGCAGGATTGTTGCAACCTCTGCCTGTACCAGAATGGAAATGGGAGAATCTTACAATGGATTTTGTGGTTGGTTTGCCGCGCTCACAAAAGGATAATAATTCAATATGGGTGATCATGGATTGACTTACTAAGACGGCACACTTCCTACTAGGTCTTACAACTCATACAATGGATCAGTTGGCTGCTTTTTATGTTCAAGAGATCGTTTGATTGCATGGGGTACAAGTCACTATAATTTCAGATCGAGACCCGAGATTTATATCTAGGGTTTGAAAAAGCTTCCAAAAGGCCTTAGGCATAGAGTTACGATTCAGTACAGCATTCCACCCGCAGATTGACGGGCAATCGGAGCAGACAATTCAAACTTTGGAAGATCTATTGCGTGCTTGCATGATGGACTACCAAGGAAGTTGGGAGGAACACTTACCACTAGCGGAGTTCACCTACAATAATAGTTATCAGGCAAGCATCGGCATGGCTCATTTTGAAGCTTTATACAACAAGCAGTGTAGGTTCCCAACTTGTTGGACAAAGGTAGGAGAGACACAATTATCTAGACCTGATATCGTTCAGGAGACAACAGAAAAGATCAAGCTCATTCAA
>BPLS01012976.1:0-12700 GCA_019656275.1 Rhododendron kiyosumense | reverse complement strand
GGTGTTAATAAAATTAAACTAAAAACGCGTCCCAAGCGTAGGACTCTCGACCAGTGTAGCACAATAATTCCGGAAGTACCGGAGTCGAACCACAGAGACGGACGGACGGTGCTGACTCAAAAGTGTTGAATTCTAGTTTTAATTGGCTCTTGGGTAGCCACCCCTTGTTCAATGAGATTGATTTACTAACTAAATTACCAAACTAAATTAATTAAATAAGGATTTAAAAAGGAGAGTACAGCCGTGGGAACTCAGCGTCCGCAACTAGCCTAACCAATGTTTACTCGGGCCACAATTATTCACTTTGTTGATTTTAGAATAGGAAAAAGGATCCCTAACAAATGCGCACCACCTGTCACCAGTATCCGTGCGCATTCGAATTCCGGCGATGCCTGGGTTTTGTTTGTTAGAAGAGTTTTCGTCTTCTAAAATTGCTTAAAGATTAAATTAATTCGATCCGAGGTAAAAACATTAATTAAACTAGCCACGAGACGCATTTGCCCCGCGGCCGCACTCTACAGAACTACTCACTCATAATTTTATTAAACGTAGTAACAATTAAAACCCTAGATCTAAACATGCTTCGAATAATCGGAATAGAAATATGAACACGATTCCACAGACTTACGGAAGAGTAACGGATTCGATTACCAAAGAAGAATAACAGGAATTAACGCTGGAAAACTTGAAAGAACTTCAATTAAAACTTGAATCTGCAAAAAGAACTTAGAAAACAGTAGCCAAAAGTTAAGAGCGATGAAAAATCAACAAAAACGTCGTTATGAAAAAGCTGCTAGAATCCTAAGTAAAAATGTACGTAACCTAATTCTGAGTTAAAACGGGGTATTTATACTAACCCTTATTAATTACAATTAAAAATCCTAAAACAAATCAAAATCGGACCCCGGACGACCAAAACGACGCCGTTTCTAGGCCTGATAAGCCAACCCCTTAAGTGTGTTGACCGAGTTGACTCGCCGTTCAGCCGTTGACCATTAATGCCTTAGGTAGCGCTACACCAAAAATGGTGTCGCGCTCGCGAGGGCTCTGTTCACTTCGTGCCCCATTTTGTGCCACTTTTGAGCGCTCTACCAAATCCTCTGTAGCGCTCACTAAGGCTCTGTTCACCTTCTCACGAATTTGTATCCAACACTTAGTCTCCACAGCCCTTCTTGCTCTCAAGCTTCATCACGGCCTTTCCGGATACCTCTCGTTAGCGCCAAAACAACTCAATTTCCTGCACATTAAGCACAAACACAAAAACCAACCACGTGCACGCATTAAATGGAAAATGAGAATTAATTGCACGTCTAACGCGCTAATTTCCCTACTTAGGCGCTTAAATTCATGAATTCCGCGCGCCTATCACATCCCCCAACTTGAGCGTTGCTAGTCCCTAGCAACGAACGAAATAAAGAATAACAAAACAAGAAAATAAAACTCAACAAGGGATACGAGGGTTATGCAACTTGTACAAAAATTAAGTGAACATAAAATTTCCTCTAACTGCCACCTTCAACTCATTCACATGCATGCCCTAGTTAAAATTCGAATAACTTCACACCAAAGCAATTATAAAGGTGAAATGCCGCCACAAAATCACAAAGTCACTCACTCACCGGAACACTCTACATCCCATGCGGAGCGCTTGGCGATCAACGTGGGACGGAACAAAAATTCACCACGTGCCAATCAAAACAACGCTAGTTATAACAATGAGAGCTCAACGAAGTTGAGATATCACACATCCATAGCTAAATATAAAACATGCATGCAAGAGAGTTAACAACGTGCATCGGGTCAACTAAGGACTTCATTGGGCTTATAACGACCGTGGTTGCAAAAAGAAAAAGAACATGCAAAGGGTGGCGGCCTATAGAAGCGCATGGACAGCCTACCCTGACTGACCGCCACCTTGACTCTGGCACCGCATCGGTGCTCAACACAAAACACCAGTCACAAACATAACAAAGTACGAGTTATTACACAATATCTGAAATGACAAAGACTCTAACCATCGACTCACGAACCACATGAAATAACACATAAACTGACAGGACTCGACAAAGACACATAAAATAACACCACCAAATAACACCACCACCACCTAGCATCAGCATCATGGATATCCCAGCTCAATCTGAATCGCTTCCAGCAAAATCATCACTAACCTCCAAGTCTGGAAATTGAGGCGGTTGATAAAGAGCCGAGGATTGCCTAGTTATTATGATGTGCCAGCAGGTGTTGATTCCTCCCAACTTGCCTCAACTCCCTTTTATTCTGCATTTTCTGCTCTCTTTTTTTTTTTACTTTTCTTTCTCTTTTTTTTTTACTACGCTTTATGGCTTAAAAGCTGGGTTTCGTTCAAATAATGACACCCATCAACTCTTCTTCTCCTTCACTTCTGATGATAACGATGCTCCAAATCCAATGCAATAAGACACCCATGATGCACAAAGCTAGACCCCTCAACTACAATCCAACCCATACACCGGTTTCCTAGGCTAGACTCAGGAATTGACTCGGACTGGTTTAAAGTTGGTCAATGGGACTCATATGTGGTCTAATCATGCAAAAATGCCTTGTCTCATCCCCTGAGCCTGTTTCCAACTCTCATAACATGCATGAAAAATATTCAGACTACGACAAGTGGTACAAACGCCTACTATTTTGTGCAATTGCAGAAATCGATAAACAAAGAAACATGGGAATGCTTTTAGGGACACCCTGTGAACTAAGTGGGAACATCTACTCAACATTGCTTATGGTGCGAAAGTATTCAAACAGAGATGCCAGATATATGCATGTAAATGAGTTGAATAGGCAAACAATGAGACAAGAATCTAACATGCTCACCTAACTCATACAAACAGGCATAACAATCGTATCCCCATACAAAATTAAAAAAAAAAAAAATTAAAAATAAAAACAGACCCCTAAACCAACTAACAACGCTCAATACAAAAGTAATTGTGTACAAAGTACACCCCTTCCCCCAACTTGAAATGCGCATGGTCCCCAAAGCATGAAGACCAAGAAAAGTAAGAATAAAGAGAAGGAAAAAGTGAACCTGGGGTGGCAGCCAACCACCATGACCTCGGCCGATGTTCGAGGAATTTGTCGCTTTTGCATTCCTCGTCATTGCAGCTGCTCCAGGGCTTGCTCCTTCGGACCCAAATAGTGGGACCACAGCTAGTCACACAAGGCCGCGCTGGGGGCTTCGGGCTGACAACCGCCACACGTAATGGCACTCATGACTTAGAGCTCCTGAATGCCTCCATCACCCCAGCGGTGAGGCCTAATCTACCAAGGCTGGTGTGGTAGCACGCGTACCCTGCCAAAAGACTGAAACCACAACTACCGAAAATATGCAAATGGCATTAGTCCCGCCCGGCGCGTGTTATCCGGGCCACAAACAAACAAAAATAATAATAAGAAAAATAAGAAAAGAAAAGAACACCACCAGACATTCACGCAGTCTCACGTGTCATACTTTTCTTCCCGTGTCAAGCGGATGAGCGAGAAACGGGTGGCTATACAAGACCGTCGGATATGTGTTATGCTAGTGCCCGTAATAAAATTTATCGCTCGACCTCGCCAAACAATCAAGTCCAGCGTCCCCCACGATCAAAACAAAGCAAGACAAGATACAACCTAGCGTGTACTATAGTCAATATCAAACCTCACCCACAGACCTAAGTTGCCACTGATAGGGGCCTATTCAGAGAGCATGGATCGTTACCGATAAACTATTACCAAGAAAAGCTAATGAAAGCCCTTTTTCCACTAACATAGGTGAAATCTTTTCATGTGAAATATCTCCAAGACTTTATGCAAAACATGTAACACTAAACAAAACGAAACATGCAAACAAACGAACATGCACAAGCGAAACTAACATGCATAACTAAACGAAACATGAATAAACAAAATATGCACAATATTTACAAATTTTGCCCTTCGAACCGGAGCTGGGCACACGATCCTTATTTTAATAGCGGCGTGCGAAGCTATAAAACCCAAGTCAATGATGGGTGCCCCTATCACTAGGAGCCGGGTCCACACTCAATGAAGAGCAGGGTACGCGTGAGCTACCCGTCGAAACATGGCTGAAAAGCCTACTCAACCGGAACGTCCTGATAGACAGGATCAATCAACTCCTCATCGGGTTCACCTACTTCTAGAAATTCCAAATAGGGTTTGAGACGCTGCCCATTAACTTTAAACACATGATCATCTTTAGAATCGCGAACATCGACTGAACCATTTGGATACACTTGGACCACTACATAGGGACCGTCCCAACGTGACCTCAACTTCCCTGGAAATAAATGGAGACGCGAATTATAGAGCAAAACTTGCTGACCAACACTAAAGGTTTTTCGCTGAATATTCCTATCATGATGCGCCTTAACCTTAGCTTTATAAATGCTAGCATTCTCATACGCGTCATTCCTAAGCTCCTCGAGTTCACACAACTGCAATTTCCTATGCTCACCCGCCTCACTCAAACTAGAATTTACTTTCTTAATGGCCCAATAGGCCTTCTTCTCTAACTCAACTGGTAGGTGGCAGGCCTTACCGTAAACGAGCCGATAGGGTGAAGCACCCAATACGGTCTTGTAAGCGGTGCGGTAGGCCCACAATGCATTGTTCAACCTGGTAGACCAATCTTTCCTAGTCACACCTACAGTCTTCTCTAAAATCCTCTTAATCTCTCTATTTGCTAATTCAGCCTGCCCATTAGTTTGGGGGTGGTACGAAGTTGACACCTTATGACTAACTTTAAACTCCCCCATCAATTTCGCAAATGACCGACTCGTGAAATGCGTGCCCTGATCCGAGATAATGGCGCGTGGCACGCCAAACCTTGACAAGATATTAGCCTTAAGAAACTCTAGCACGACTTTGGACTCCATTGACTTAGTGGGAATTGCTTCCACCCACTTTGACACATAATCCACTGCTAATAGGATGTACGCAAAACCATGAGACATAGGAAATGGACCCATAAAATCGATGCCCCAGCAATCAAACACCTCTAACACAAGAATGGGCTGAAGGGGCATCTCCTGACGTGAAGACAGTTTGCCAAGCCGTTGGCAACGGTCACATGACCTACAAAACGCATGCACATACTTAAACATATCGGGCCACCAGAACCCGCACTGCAAAATCTTGGCGGTGGTCTTTTTCGAAGAGAAATGACCCCCACACGCCTCCCCATGACAAAACTCTATGACCCCCTGCTGATCAGACTCAGGGACACATCTACGCACAATTTGGTCCGCACAGTACTTAAACAAATAAGGGTCGTCGAAGATGTACTGTCGGACACTCCTCAAGAAACGCTGCTTCTGCTGGGTAGACCAATGGGAAGGAATCTGCCCAGTTACCAAATAGTTGGCAATATCAGCATACCACGGGCACTCACTAGCAGCGAATAACTGCTCATCTGGGAAAGAATCTCTAATGGGAAGATTCGAGGTGGGATCCTCGAACTCCAGACGGGACAGATGATCAGCTACTACATTCTCTACCCCTTTCTTATCCTTAACAATGATATGGAATTCTTGCAGCAACAGAATCCACCGAATAAGGCGAGCTTTCGCATCCTGTTTGGTCATCAAGTACTTAAGGGCCGCATGATCGGTGAACACCGTGATCTGCGAACCCACCAAATAGGATCGAAACTTATCTAAGGCAAACACCACGGCTAACAACTCTTTCTCGGTAGTGGTGTAATTCATTTGTGCCTCATTGAGCGTCTTGCTCGCATAGTAAATCACAAATGGGTCCTTCCCTCTCCTCTGTCCTAAAACAGCTCCGACTGCATAGTCAGATGCATCACACATTAACTCGAAGGGAAGACTCCAATCAGGAGACTGCACAATAGGCGGAGTCGTGAGACTCCGCTTCAACTTTTGAAATGCCTCCTCACACTTATCGGACCACACAAAGGGTGTGTCCTTTGCTAACAACTGACACAATGGACGGGAGATAGCACTGAAATCTTTAATGAACCGCCGGTAAAAGCCAGCGTGTCCAAGAAATGAACGCACATCCCTGACAGACTTGGGAGTAGGGAGCTTACGAATTAAGTCTATTTTAGCCTTGTCCACCTCGATACCCTTGGAGGACACAATGTGTCCCAATACAATCCCTTGGGTTACCATAAAGTGACATTTTTCCCAATTCAGCACCAAGTGCTTCTCCTCACATCTCTGCAACACCTTGCCTAAATTCTCAAGGCACCCATCAAATGAGTCCCCGAAGACTGAAAAATCGTCCATAAACACCTCCACAATCCTTTCCACCATGTCACTAAAAATTCCCATCATGCACCTGGAAAAAGTACCAGGTGCATTGCACAACCCAAAGGGCATGCGACGGTAAGCATATGTACCATACGGACATGTGAAAGTGGTCTTTTCCTGATCCTCTAATGCGACCTCTATCTGATTGTAACCCGAATAACCATCCAGGAAACAATAAAAAGCCCGACCTGCTACCCTCTCCAAAATTTGGTCAATGAAAGGGAGAGGGAAGTGATCTTTCCGGGTGCTCGCATTGAGCTTCCGGTAGTCTATGCATACTCTCCATCCTGTAGGAACCCGGGTTGGTACGGACTCACCACGCTCATTGGTAACAACTGTCACCCTAGCCTTCTTAGGCACTACCTGAACTGGGCTCACCCACTCACTATGGGCAATTGGGTAAATGATACCAGCATCTAAGAGCTTCAAAACCTCAGCTCGAACCACCTCTTTCATGTGGGGATTCAAGCGCCGCTGAGGCTGCCTAGAAGGCTTCACACTATCCTCAAGATCGATTCGGTGTGTACACACCGTTGGGCTTATACCATGCAAATCAGCTACAGTCCAGCCGATTGCACCTTTGTGCTTTCTCAATAAGTCAAGCAACTTCCTCTCTTGATTCTCCTTAAGGGATGAGGAGATCACTACCGGATAAGTATCGTTGCCCTTTAAAAAGGCGTACTTCAGTGTGTCCGGCAGAGGCTTTAACTCTAGTTTTGGCGGCTGAACCGATGACGGAAGAACCTTGGGCGGAGGGTCGCCAAGAGGTTCGAACAATGGGTCAGAAGAGACCCCACATACTTCCTCTACTGAATCTTCGACATTTAATAGCTCCAACAAACTTCCTACCTCTGGAGAATCTAAAAATGACGCCTCCTCAGCGGTAAGAGCAATCTCCAGAGGATCCTTATACAACACTGTATCTATATGCTCCTGAACGAGCGCATCTATCAGACTCACCTCTTCTACCTCCTCATCATCCTCCTCAAAAGTGCTAACATTATAGACATCCACCTCCATCATCTCTTCGCCAACAGATAACTGGACTCTGCCAGTTTTGCAATTCATGATGGCATTAGAAGTAGCTAGGAAAGGACGACCTAGAATGATGGGGGTCTTTTCTAAAATCTCGGGATTCTGGCAAGTGTCCAGAACAATGAAATCTGCAGGAAATCGGAACTCACCTACCTGAACCATCACATCCTCTACCACACCCTTGGGTACTCTCACACTCCTATCCGCCAACTGCAGCGTGACCGGAGTAGCTCTCAGATCGCCTAGACCTAGTCTCAGGTATACTGAATAGGGGAGCAAGTTAACACTCGCTCCTAAGTCCAGTAATGCCTTATCGAATGTTTGGCCTGCGATATCTATGGTAATGGTGGGACACCCAGGATCCTTGCACTTTGCAGGAATCTCAGTCTGAAGAATGGAGCTCACCTGCTCAGTCAGAACTATATTGTTTTGAATTCTTGTGCTTTTTCGTGCAAAGGTCTTTCAATACCTTCACACACTGGGGAAAGCACTCAATCGCCTCCATCAAAGTGATAGGGAATTGCACCCTCTTGAAAAGTTCAAACATCTTATGGTTCATATTCTGCTTAGGTTTCACCGCCAACCTCTGGGGGAATAGAGCTACTGGCACAGCCGGCGGTGTTGGAGTCGTGGGGGCTGCAGCTGCAGGCACCACCTCCTCAGGTGACTCCTCATCATCCTTTACCTCTTTCCTAGGGACATCAACAATATCAGGAGTTGCCCTTGGTGCATCAACCTGCTCCGGGGGTGGAGCTGGTTTCTGCTTTGGCGGGATGGACTTATCGATCTCCTTACCACTCCTGAGAATGGTGACCGACTTAGCCTCCTCTTGATTCGGGTTATGAGCATTAGGACCTAAACAATTTTCCAAATAATGGGCACCCGCTGTACTACCCTGGGCCGGAAACCTACCTTTCTCCTGCTGCAGTTGACCGACAACCGCAGTGAGTTGTGACATTTGGGTTGTAAGGGCCCCAATTTGTTGTCTCGTTTCCGTCTGAAATGTCATCTGTGACTGCATCAGGGAATTGACAGTATCATCTAACTTATGATCACGCGCGGTCATCTGTGAATAACCTGGGGGAGGACCATGAATGGATGGACCTGCCCCCCTACCAAGTTGTGGCTGGTAGTGAAATGGAATGACTTGGCCTTGAGGAGGCCTGGACGATTGGGCCTGTTGAAACTGCTGCGGCGGAGGTAGCGCAAAGGATTGCGCTTGGCCTCCACCTACGGGTCTGGAGTCTGACCACCCAAAATTGGGGTGATCCTTCCATCCCGGATTATACGTGTTAGAATAAGGATCCCAAGTCCTGACTGCATTAACTTCCTCTTGGCTAAAATGATTTGCCCCCTTGGCGGCAATAAACCCAGGGCAAACGGTCGCGGTGTGCCCTTTACATTCACACCACACGCAAACTTCCTCAATTGATACCTCATTAACTGGACGAGCCTGCCTCACCTCTAGCTCCTCTAATCTTTGGGCCATTTTCTCAACCTGAGCCTGGAGTCGCTGGTCACGAATGGTAACCGGGACAACGTTGGACCCAGAAGGTCCGGATCGCTCAAAATCAGATGGTTCTAAAGCTCTCTGCCTATCAGCTAGGTCATCTAAGAAATCCCAAGCCTGGTCTGCTGTTTTGGACAAGAAATCGTCCCCTTTGCAAGAATATTCTATGTGCTGAACTGACTCAGAGTTGAGCCCCAAGTGAAAGAAACCGACTAACTGAATTCTCTCAAAGCCATGGTGTGGCAGCCTTAGGAGCAATTCCTTGAAACGCTCCCAAGCCTTGAGAAATGACTCATCCCTCTCCTGCCTAAAACCTTGGATTTGACGCCTATAACTCTTAGTCTTAGCCTCAGAAAAGTACTTCCTATAAAAGGCATCACGCACTTGTGCCCAAGTGGTGAATGACTGAGACTTTTGCATTCGGAACCATAGAAGCGCGCCATCCCTCAATGTCGCCTCAAACAGCTTGAGGCACGCAATCTCATTTTGGGTGTTAGACGCAAGGTTGCGCACTAACCCCTCGAATGTCCGGACATGCTCGTACGGATCATCGCACTCCCTCCCGTGGAAACTAGGGAGACTATCAAGGACACCGGGTTTGACTGTAAAGGCATTGCGTGCCTCTTGTGTCTCTTGCGGGAACACAATGGGTCCGAGAGGAGTGGTCCTCTCAGGATGTATGTGCTGCCTCAACGATGGCTGAATAGCTACTTGCCGATCTCCCATCTCGACGGATTCTAATTCTGACTCCGAAACTGACTCTGAAACTGACTGAAAAAGCGGATTGCTGACACTGACTGACTCAAAAGGCAAATCTATATAAACACCACTAATGGGAATAGACTCTGACTGGTACTCAGCTAAGTCTGACTCTAAACTAGAAGATGAAGAACTAGAAAACACAGGCTGACTCGACTCCAGTTCTTTTCGAACTAAACGATGTGTCGGGTCGCGATAATAAAGAGGGTCCTGTTTAAAGGACACCTTCTTCCCTCTACCTATGGTGACTCAACTAAAAGACAAAAGACACGAAAACTCACACTCTAGAACACACGTCGCCGTCCCCGGCAACGGCGCCAAAAATGCTTTGACCATATCAGGTGTTAATAAAATTAAACTAAAAACGCGTCCCAAGCGTAGGACTCTCGACCAGTGTAGCACAATAATTCCGGAAGTACCGGAGTCGAACCACAGAGACGGACGGACGGTGCTGACTCAAAAGTGTTGAATTCTAGTTTTAATTGGCTCTTGGGTAGCCACCCCTTGTTCAATGAGATTGATTTACTAACTAAATTACCAAACTAAATTAATTAAATAAGGATTTAAAAAGGAGAGTACAGCCGTGGGAACTCAGCGTCCGCAACTAACCTAACCAATGTTTACTCGGGCCACAATTATTCACTTTGTTGATTTTAGAATAGGAAAAAGGATCCCTAACAAATGCGCACCACCTGTCACCAGTATCCGTGCGCATTCGAATTCCGGCGATGCCTGGGTTTTGTTTGTTAGAAGAGTTTTCGTCTTCTAAAATTGCTTAAAGATTAAATTAATTCGATCCGAGGTAAAAACATTAATTAAACTAGCCACGAGACGCATTTGCCCCGCGGCCGCACTCTACAGAACTACTCACTCATAATTTTATTAAACGTAGTAACAATTAAAACCCTAGATCTAAACATGCTTCGAATAATCGGAATAGAAATATGAACACGATTCCACAGACTTACGGAAGAGTAACGGATTCGATTACCAAAGAAGAATAACAGGAATTAACGCTGGAAAACTTGAAAGAACTTCAATTAAAACTTGAATCTGCAAAAAGAACTTAGAAAACAGTAGCCAAAAGTTAAGAGCGATGAAAAATCAACAAAAACGTCGTTATGAAAAAGCTGCTAGAATCCTAAGTAAAAATGTACGTAACCTAATTCTGAGTTAAAACGGGGTATTTATACTAACCCTTATTAATTACAATTAAAAATCCTAAAACAAATCAAAATCGGACCCCGGACGACCAAAACGACGCCGTTTCTAGGCCTGATAAGCCACCGGTAGCGCTACACCAAAAAGGGTGTAGCGCTACCTAACCCCTTAAGTGTGTTGACCGAGTTGACTCGCCGTTCAGCCGTTGACCATTAATGCCTTAGGTAGCGCTACACCAAAAATGGTGTAGCGCTCGCGAGGGCTCTGTTCACTTCGTGCCCCATTTTGTGCCACTTTTGAGCGCTCTACCAAATCCTCTGTAGCGCTCACTAAGGCTCTGTTCACCTTCTCACGAATTTGTATCCAACACTTAGTCTCCACAGCCCTTCTTGCTCTCAAGCTTCATCACGGCCTTTCCGGATACCTCTCGTTAGCGCCAAAACAACTCAATTTCCTGCACATTAAGCACAAACACAAAAACCAACCACGTGCACGCATTAAATGGAAAATGAGAATTAATTGCACGTCTAACGCGCTAATTTCCCTACTTAGGCGCTTAAATTCATGAATTCCGCGCGCCTATCAACAAACTACAGGATTTATTTGATTACAATTGATATTGTAGGGATGAAATTGAGTTAACCGTAAAACTAGAAGGACAACTATGAAAATTTTCCCATCTTTATATTGATCACAAAACACAATAAATGGAGAGATCCCAAATATTGTTAAGTGATTACCCATTTTACTACCAACCAATGCAGGTCTACATTATCATCGTATAGCCTTTTTGCTAATCTGTCATCGTGAAATGTAGATTCTGAACTTTGTGAAATGTGGAGTGAAACAGGTCCCGTTCTGATACCACGCAAATTTATATTCATCTCAAAATCAATTGGCAATGAGTGGAAAATTTTTAAATGTTATTAAATAATCATTTATTCTACTTCCAAGCAATGTTCCTTTTTGGCACTTACATTTAATTTGTGTGGGAAACAAAATAGGATGAGAAAATCACAGCACACTTGATGGTACGAGTTCAACAAGAAAACGTTCATTTTCTAATCTTTCAAGTTTTACTTCCTCCACCTCCATCAGCAATATTTTCCACCTTCTCATCCTCTATGGCTTTCCTTATTTAACTTCAAAAAATAACTTGTCGAGTTGTCTTGTAAAAAATGAAATTTGTCGGATACTTTAAATGGTTATAATCCCCCATTATTTAATTTTTTATTCAAAAGGGATTCAGAGCACGTAATCAATTCTGAGAATGATGAATAAAATGTATTCAGAGCACATAATCAATTTTGAATGAAAAAATAGAAAGCTGGATCAACCACTTTAGGGTTATCTAATTAAGCCGATTTTTTTTGGGAGACAACTTGAAATTTTATACAATTAACAAACAGCTCAAATTATTTGTATGAGACTTCGGAGTGGGCCCCACACACCCACTATCAATACCATGGGCATCGGTACCCATAGCTGAGTTTGAACAAATCTATCAATTACAATGAAAAATATCTGAATTTATTACCACCACCGACAGGGGAAATAAAAATAAATTAGAAATAACTTCTATTTACCCTAAATTTGTGTGGAGAAACCAACAAAATCTCTGACTGGTGGATGAATTGAAGTATTTTATTTTATTTTTGTGTGGGGGCTTTGCGCTATTTTGTTCCTCATATACTGTGCAATTACCGAAACAAAACCGTTTTTATGTGCAAGAATGAGGAATTAATCAAATACTCCTAACTAGTGCCAATTTGAAGTATGAAACCTTAAAATAATCAAAAAAAAAAAAAAACCTTTACTCTGTTTTGCCAATGAATTTGGATTGAATAATGATTCCAATAGTGTTTCTCTCCCCCTCCCCCTCTCCCTCCCCCTCTCTCTCTCTCTAGAACCCTAGCCA
>BPLS01012949.1:1308-11659 GCA_019656275.1 Rhododendron kiyosumense | reverse complement strand
GCCGCGCTCCTCACCGATAAAAAATCGGCGGAGATGGTGAAACAGCTGCAGTCGACAGACGATTCCTTTTTCGAGTTTAATAAGTCGATGGAGAAGATGGGAGCCGTTGAATTGCTTACTGGAAAGGATGGGGAGATTAGGAAGAAATGTCGCGTTGTAAATTAGCAGTTATTAACAAATAAATCGGATATGCTATACCGGTGATTTCTTGTTTTGCTTTTGCTGGTTGCTTCTATTATCAAGTTGGTATCTGGCAAACTGCTTCTTTTTTTTCTTCTTGTACTTCCCGTTTTTAAATTTCCCACACGTTATTGTTTGGTTGATTCAGTTGTGAGTTATTCGGGGTGTCATCTTAATCGGGATGTTTTTCTTTTTCCATTTGAATTTGATGTTCTTTACGCGTTGTATCCCGGTAATTCCCTTTTGTTTTCTTCATCAACAAGTTCACCTTTTATTTTGAGTAAGCATATAATTAATTCAAAATAAAATCACAATCCCTGTATGAATCCCCTGAGGCCCTTGTGCTCTGTCTTTCTGCCAATAACCATATAAATTTAATATGCACGTCAACCCAATTGGGTTGTCCATTAGGGTTCTAAATAAGCAAGTTTACCAATAATCGTCTTCTCAAATGAGCATTAATCAAGTCTCACGAGCGGATTTATGTAGTTTGGCTTCTTTCTTTTTTTTTAAATGAGGTATGAACATGTTGATCCAAGTTTTGAGCTGTTTTAAGATTCTACGAATTTTTTTAAAAATGTGTTTTGACTTTAGTACTTTATTACGTACAATAAGTCAAGTTAGAATAAGATTTTAACGAATCAGAACATCAACATCTTATCTAAAACAACTAATCAAATACCACTATCTTTTTTTAATGGGAAATCAATTATCTTGTAGAACTGCTTATTAACGATTGATTCCACTACCCAGGATTGAGAATTTAGACAGAGAGAGAGAGAGAGTTTTTCATTATCCCCACCCCCACCCCACCGACAAACTTTAGTTATTGCATTCTCCACTAAAACTAGGCATCTTATTATTGGCACCTGGACATCCCAACACAACACGTATTCATCTGAGGAATCTCATAAATTAATTAATTCCCCCACTTTCTCCCTCTTTATGTCATGAATGTGCCAAGTGTCAACAACATGAGAAATTCCCATTCAAGCTGTCCAAACGTGTTTTGGACCGCCCAGATTCGAGCAGAGATAAAGCGGAGAGGGAGTGCTAAGATTTGGGCCATCCAAAACACATTTGAATGGCTCGAATGGGTGTTGAATACTGTTACATGCTATCCAATTTGCAACCAAAAACTCCTCCAATAACATAATTGGACACCCTGATGGAGAAAGGAAAAAAGTAAAGGAAAAAAGAGAACATAATCGGACACCCCTTTGCCTACTTTGTGTTGGTCGACACCCCAATACAACTTCAAAGGGTGTTCCAGAGAGAGAATATTGGACCATATAGTCCGAGAGGTTGGCCAAGTGGTCTTGCGATGGGACGTATGGGTTTTGCTCTCCTTCTCAGGTTCGATTCTCTTTGTCAGTAACACTTGCGACCATCTCACCCTCACATGTTAGAGTATGAAACGACTGTCGGAGGGGTTGTAGGAATTAGTCCGATGTGCGCGCAACCTGACCCGAGACATCATACATTACTAGAAAAGAAATTAAGATAGGACCATACTACGTAATGGCACCCCATAAAAATTGCAATAATGGAACGTAAGGTAACATGGAAGCAACACCCTCTAACAACAATGTCAAATGCAAAAAAATGTCTGCTTGGGAATGGGGGATGCTGGAGCTTCTCCGCAGCATCCCCAGGTCCGTCTGCTTGATGTTCTTTTCTGTCCTCAACTTGGTATCCTTCTGTTCCTTTATCCGAAAAAAATGGAATTTTTGAGAGCGTAACTCTTTGTATCCCTTTCGGAAAGTCTCTCTCTTAATCAATCTATCCTTTGATTCGGTTGTATCGCAACCCTTCCTGATAATGCAACACTATTGACTACTGACTCTGCCAAAGAAGTAGTAAAACATATTATTAGCAGTATCTGATATATCATATTAACACTGAAGTTCCTCATTCGGGTATCTAAAGTTTCTCAGTAATTTTCCTAAATCGATAGAAAGGTAACAAGAACGCCGTCTTTTAATGAGAACAAGAACCACTTCACTTTTGATCCAGCTACTTCTTTTTGACGTTGTCTCTTCAGGGCTGGCCCTGAGATTTTTGGCACCCGAGGCGAAACTACAAGATGGGGGCCCTTCATCCTTATAACACATGCCTCAGTCGCCAACGCTAACAGGACGCGAATCATACGAAAAATAGTGAGGCACTGTTGAGGCATTATTCGATCGTGACATTACAATTGTGGCTTTTCATCTGTTGCTCCTACCACTTGACCTTGTTCAACTTTCAGCTGCATACATTATTCATTACATATTTTGGTTTGGGGCACTAATTTTGGGCCGAAAAGTGGGGGCCTAGGCGGCGGTCTGCAGGCCTTGTGCCCAAGGGCCGCCCCTGCATCTA
The DNA here is from genome assembly GCA_019656275.1 of Rhododendron kiyosumense. Taxonomy (NCBI): domain Eukaryota; kingdom Viridiplantae; phylum Streptophyta; class Magnoliopsida; order Ericales; family Ericaceae; genus Rhododendron; species Rhododendron kiyosumense. The sequence continues at coordinate 9,115 of BPLS01012949.1, read as the reverse complement.
TTCGGTGAGGCTACAATATGCTACCAAAGAATGGAAATGGGAAAAAAAAATATCAGAATTCTTACAGTCACTGTATTTGTACATTGTTGAGAGAGCTGAAATCCCCACGTTTCTTTCTATGATGACATGAGTTCCAGAGCCTCTCTCGTTTGTCCGAGCATATTGAATACAGTTGCTGCAATATGAGATGGTGTAAGACCAGCTTCTGCCAGTTCGTCAGCCGGTGAACCGTGCTCAATGTACCACTCGGGAAGAACCAGTGGCCTCCACTGCAAAATGAATTTCAAAAAGACGCAAAATAAGCTACCTGGAGCTGAGGTTTCGAACTTTCCATCGATCTTGTTCACGGTTGTTAACAGAAAGCATATAAATTAGCAAATAATGTGTAGAAAGCCTAAGCTCCTGTTTGGCTGCAGAAAAAAGAAAAAGCTATCAGGATCCATTTCTCGAAAAGAGCAGAAAAATATTTGGTTGCAAATTTGAAATACAGTTTGCATAACACATACCAGAAAAGAGCCAATGACTTACCCAAACCCCCCAATTGCTCCTTCTTCTACTGTAATCAAGACCTCATGTGACTTTGCTAGGGCGCAAATAAGAGCATGGGCCAATGGCTTACAGAAGCGGGCATCTGCGACTGTTAACCGTAAACCACGGGCTTCTGCCAAGGCAGCTGCAGCCAAACAGCTTTGAACAGCTGATCCATACCCCAACAGTGCTACTCTCTCCCCTTCTATCAATACACGGCCTTTCCCAACCTGTAGCAAAAGTCCCAATTCATACATATAACTTTGCCTTTTCAAATGCTCATGATTTTTTTTTTTTTTTTTGCTTTTCACTAAGGCCCTGTTTGGTTGTCCGAACTAGAAATCCAAGGGACCACATATCACACATTTGGTTGGACCTTTTGCATCTTTGTAGACATGTCTGATGATATCCACGAAACACGGGTTATCTCATATCTTGAGGCCCAGTTTGTTTGCTCAGATTAGAGCATCGGATTGGATTACTATTGAAGGGAACCACATATGTGTGATTGAAAATTTTGCGACCAAGATTAAGTATCCGATTAAAATCGCACAAATCATGGGACACACAATACTTTGGGGATGTAGCATTATTCATCGCACAAAAGTTCCAATTCAAACACGCTTCCAACTGAGCCGAGGTGGGAAAGTCCCCATTCCAAGTCAGTGGAGAAACAAGAGATAGAGCATACTTGGCTATCAAATGAGTCATCCTATTACAAGTGCGAGGAATAAAATTAAAAGAACAAGAGTTTAGAGTAGAAGATAAAGCTAAAGTATCATGAATGATGACATCCAAATCAGCCTTGATCGAGCTCTTTCCTTGCAGCATACGAACGATCTTCTGAGCATCACCTTCCGAGATAACATTATGCCTTCCCAAATTCTGCAAACGGGTCACTGCCATACGAAATCCCATAGCTTCCACCATGTCAGTTGAGCATGCTTTTGTGATTCGGATGGCTTCCATACTTAGAATGTTTCCCAGATGATCTCTAACGACAAAATGATAAATCTATGTGGGAGAATTTACGCAGCGGAAAATTACTGACCTCCTGCCATGGTGTTTAAGTCTTGAGAAACCCGAAAACTGTTTCAATCTTGAACTCTCACTAATTGTTTTGGAGAGCAATGGGTAGGATTTTCAATCTAATCTATATAAATGTTTTTCACACTTGTAATTTGATGGTAATCACAAACCTTTATATAGATAGATCGGGACCCTTTCCCAATGGACACAACCCTTCATACTTCCTTCCATCAAAGAAGTAATAAGGCACCTATTCATTAATAGTTGCAACCTTACACATGAATGGTCACTAAACCCATTCATGGATAGTCACCATATCCATTCATAAAAAGCCACCAAACCTTTTCATGAATAGTCACCAACTATTTAGGCAATATTTCATTTAAATCTAATACCCATATTTTAGTTACAAACATAAATATTATAAAATATAATTAGGATTGATGTGGCATGTGAGCCACATAAATAAATTCTAACATTCTCCCACTTGGCTCACTTGACAAATCAACCAAAAATCTGCTGGGTAAAAGATACTAAGTATTATATATGACTATACAACCACTGCCCAAATAGCGGTCTATAGTAGAAAGATTGATCCCGAATCATGGCGGTTATGCTATATAAGCAAGCATTTCCTTCCATGTATTACAATGGACAAATCTCTCAAAACTTTATGTAGTATCACCTATAAATCATGACTAACTAATAGTCACTTAGGGTCCGCTTTATTTATCCCAACGGATAACTATATACGTACTTCATACATTATGTGCACATGTACGTCTTTATTCTCTAAGAACACTTATAGTGTGACAAAACTTTAATTGAGCATCAATATGAGAGAATAAATATGAAATGAGCTAAAAGTCATGCATTCACTACATGACATAAACACATTGCCGGCAATAACTAACTCAATACTTTATGCTCAATAGTCACAAATTGTGTGTATGAACTCTCTCTCCCCTAATGAGGTACATTACGTTGATATTCTCTATTCGGCTTTCATCTTTATCTTAGAGAACAAAATTGTAGCCAAAGTAAACTTAATAATAGTCTCAACATAACATCGACAACTTGAGACCCATATTGCATGCTATGCTATACTTTCATAGCTCCCACTAATTCTGGCATTCATAATAAACATCACTACGAATTGGATGTTAATACCGTGGCGAGAGATTTATAACTTAACCTCAGTCAATTACTCTTGATAAGCATGCATGTACATATAGTTCTTGGTTCTTTATAAGTACCTCACAATCTTTATTTGTAACTTTCTATACCATGTTTACTTGGATAATGATCCAGTAAATCCTTAGCCAATATCTATATAGTCCAGAAAAATGTGCTCGCTCCCACTAACCTTAAGGAACATACCTTTGTCTCTACTTATAAACAAAAGGCTGTCTTTTTGCAAATTTCTTTTGGATGCCATCTGAAACCTTATTGGATCTTCGTATAAATGCATTAACAACATAAATGGAACTCCAAATACTCTTACTTTGAACATTAAACATAAGGGACTAATTCTCCCACTATTAATGTTCAAACTTTTATCTCACGCGTGAACTTAATCATGTGGGTATGATACCTTATGCACATAGTGCAAAATTATGATCCATGCATCCCAGACTAGAGTACTTCTCAGCAATCAATAAAATTTCCACAATTGGCAGTGGAATACAAGAAGCTACTTTTAAAAACAACATGAATGGCTACAATAACCAAGACTCTCAATATTTTGTAAATTCTAAACCTTTCTGGGGTAGAAATGCATCCCGCATGAATTTACATAACACTTTATGAATAAGATAAATGATCAAAATAATGAAAACAAATTCTCCATACCTGTGGGCATAGGAAAAATTTATCCTCGACCTTCAAATGATTATCTTACTCAATATAAATTTTCAACTTTTATGCTACTCCATACCTGAAATAAAGTAAACTCAAACCTCCCTACGGGCAAAAGCTGCAATACGCACTGAATCTACTTCAGTGCAACAAGACTAGCGAATTTCGAACATCAAAATGAAAATTCCATCACATGAGAACGTAGAAATTTTCCCAAACGAATTAATAGAACTACTTATTCTCCTGTGGGCAAAAATAATTAATTTTACTAATTCAAAATCAATGTTAAATGCCATGAACAAAAACACATAATCCAATGACTATATATTTCGTGTGTGACTAAACTTGATATGAAACACCAAAATATGTCAAGACGCTGTGGTTAATCTCAAAATATTACGATGTTCAAGTCACCTCAAAAAGAATCAAGCACACTTAAATGGGATAATCATATGTTCACTATAACCCCATGGCAGTGAGAAACCGTTTATGCACCAAAACAACCCATTTGTTGTAAACTTCCATATATGCATCGATAGGGTCTAACAGCAACCGACAAAACTGCAGTTAACTTATTAAATGGCACATTATCGACCTGGCATGTCACCAATATCAACAGAAAAATAGCAAGAAAGCAAGTGCACCTCATTACAAAGCATTAACGCCATGTGAAATGCAGATAATCAAATGACTAAACATAATTATCACAGTTGGAAGTTCCTAAAATTCCGAAACAGTGCTTCGATCAAGCATCAATTAGATAGAGGCATGTAACATCCAGAGTGACACAAAATCCAGAAAAATGCCGACTGATCTTCCAATTTTGATCTTATGCGCACGAAACAATATTCTATGAACACAAATGATTTCCGTGGCTATGCAATTAAGAACAAACTGTAATAACTACCAATTAAAGAGTTGATTTCCAAGCTGTGCATACACAATCAAAACAACCGGATCTCAGTATATAACACAATGAGTACGCCACCCACTGATAAAAGAATTAGCACTTTGAAAAGTAAGAAACAATCAGTTTGGAAATTTTAAAACCACACCAATTACTTACTGATTTCCAAAAGTCAGTCCAACTAAATAATTGGAAATCCAAATCCGTTTTGCTCCAAAACTGTGACGAGTTCCGCGAACTCCATGATAACCATACATGCATAGATCACCAAGTCCATAAGCATTAAACAAGAATGATACTATAATCGAAATGCACCGCATGCTCCTCCGAGGAGTTGTGACACTTAAAAATTGGCGAAGGCCAAAGAGTCACACCTGTTGGAAAAGCAATGTACATCCAAGAATCGCACACCTTAAATTGCTTCTATTCTAACCAATGGTCACACCAGTTGACAACAATGGTAAACAAGTGTGGAAAAACCGACATCGATACTCACGGAAACAAAACAATGCCACTGTTGTTTTTTAGTCAAACCCACGAGGGCCAAGATCAAAATTGGGATGGGTTGGTACAATGAAAGGCTTTTCTTCTAAAACATGCGAAATACCAGTGCATGGGTTTCGAAGGAATTAAGTGTTAACAAACAACTAATTCATACTAAACAGAATGACAAGAAGGTTTGCTCTGATACCAAATGATAAATCTATGTGGGAGAATTTACGCAGCAGAAAATTACTGACCTCCTGCCATGGTGTTTAAGTCTTGAGAAACCTGAAAACTGTTTCAATCTTGAACTCTCACTAATTGTTTTGGAGAGCAATGGGTAGGATTTCCAATCTAATCTATATAAATGTTTTTCAAACTTGTAATTTGATGGTAATCACAAACCTTTGTCTAGATAGATCGGGACCCTTTCCCAATGGACACAACCCTTCATACTTCCTTCCATCAAAGAAGCAATAAGGCACCTATTCATTAATAGTTGCAACCTTACACATGAATGGTCACTAAACCCATTCATGGATAGTCACCATATCCATTCATAAATAGCCACCAAACCTTTTCATGAATAGTCACCAACTATTTAGGCAATATTTCATTTAAATCTAATACCCATATTTTAGTTACAAACATAAATATTATAAAATATAATTAGGATTGATGTGGCATGTGAGCCACATAAATAAATTCTAACACAAAACCCATTCGTCCTCTACCTGTTTCCTTTATAAATGAACCATCAATGTTGATCTTCAACGTCCACAGTCGTGGTCTCTCCCGACACTGTATTTCCACTTCTTGACTGGTTCCATTCCCATTTCTTCCTTCCTCTGTGGCTTGAGTGAATTCTGCCACCTCCTTTGCATTGATCCTCTCTTCCCCCTGTCTTGATCCATTGAAAACTATATCATTCCCACCACACTGCGCCCAAATTTGAACTCTGCAAATTGGCCTAGAGTTGGCGTCAGGTGTACGAGGTAATATTTCCGTGGCTATTTTCATTCATTTTGAATGCCAATCCTTAAAAGTACGTATAATGATCAAAATTATTTCGCAAAGTTTCAATTGCTAGAAATGAGCAGCTATAATACAAAACTTCAGAGCCAATGACTTACCCAAAAAAAATCTTAGATCCAATGTTAGGAAATTCCATACCTTGTAAAGTAGATTTCTGGAGAACCAAAACCCAAGCAATGAGGGGACAACATGATATTGCCTTGTTCTCTTTGCTTTTTAAAAAGAATTTTTCAAAAAATTCTCCCTAGATTCCTCCTACTTCCAACATTTCTCTCTTTATCTCTCTCCACTTATTACCCCTACTATTTTTCAAAAAACTTTTTAAAACACAAACCAAACACAGGGCATTTGGACAATTGTCATCAAGTAGTTGTCCTAATGTGATCATGAGAAACGGGCTCTGCAGGCATGACTTCTGTTTCGATAGAGTAGCAGAAACTTGGTGCATAGTTGGTCGGCACCGCGGGTTGGGGCGCATTCACACAAGTGCTAGCTTGACGCAAGAACCACTGCTTCCTCAGCTTGATTTGTTGGCAGTGGGAGCCGTTTATCCAATAAGAAGATGGTGGCAAGAAATCCAAAGTTGATGAAGAAAGAGATGAGATGAGATCCCCTGGATGCCTCCCCATTACAACTTCGAGTGTTAAAACTCCTAAGCTGTAAACGTCTAACTTCTCATTCACCTCCATTGTGTAAGCAAGTTCTACACAAAGAAATTAGGGGGACCAAAATCAGGGGAAAAAAACTACTAAGAGATTGCAAAGGTGGCTTAGCTAGGAATTAGCATGTTCAAAAGAAAAACATGACACTAATATTGGTAGCTAAGATGAACTGTGCAATGCAAGTACCTAGAGCAACATATCCTTAAGGTGCCTACAAATGATGTCCAATTTGATGAGTGCAGGTTTAGAAGTCTAGCAGTTCCGAAATCAGAGAGATGAGCGATGTCTTCTAAGTCTAGCAAAACATTCTTGCTTGATATATAGCAATGAATTACCTGGGGTGAACAGACATGGTGCATATATGACAAAGCATCTGCCAAACCTTTAACAACATTCATCCTCTTACCCCAATCCAACCTTAGTGCTTCTTCCTCACGGCTTAGTTTATTGTCCAAGCTTCCACCTTCAAAGAACTCGTAAATCAAAAATGAGTGTCTCGGACGTGAACAGTAACCCAAAAGCCTTATGATATGCTGATGTCGTATCTCTGTCTATGCACTAATCTCACTCCTAAAACTTCGTAGATTAGTCAACTCTCCATCTTGAGAACCACGAAACTTCTTTATAGCGACAACTTGACCACTTGGAAGCCCAGCTCTATAAATAATGCCATATCCACCTACTCCAATGCATTGCTTGTCATTGAAATCCTCTGTCGCTCTGATGATGTTTTCATGCACCAGCTTTCCATTGAAGCTCCAAATCTCCATTAGTTGCTCTATTTGGCTCGATTTCATTGTCCCCCATTCTATTGCGATGAACCAGGAAAATCATAGCAGCAATACGAAAAAATATTCCCAACGTAGGAACTACAACCTGAAGCACAACTTTGTTATGATTTCTTTCTTTATCTCCATCGCTCTGCTACAATGAGCATTACATCAAACTAGTTTTATTGCCACACAATCCATCGTTATTTTGGTATGCTTGAAATGGAGCATCTTCAAATGCTTTTGTGTTAGGCAAAGGACCCTCCAAATGATTGTAAGGTATGTCAACTGACGTTAAACTTGACATCCCGTTGAAAAATGAGGGGATTGAACAGGACAACAAGTTGTGGGAGAGGTTTAATGTCACTAAGCTTTTCAAGTTCCCAACCTCTGGTGGTATCTCACTAGTTAATAGATCCATAGAGAGAGTTCTCGCGAAGGATCAATCTAGCGAGGTTTGCCAAGTCCCCAATTGAAGCGGGGATAGACCCCGTGAGATTATTCCTTGACAAATCAAGAAAAATGAGAGATCTTAG
>BPLS01012933.1:0-22401 GCA_019656275.1 Rhododendron kiyosumense | reverse complement strand
TGTTTGGGCTGAATTAGCTCAATCAAATGGCAAATGATTGTGTGCGGGCGTGCCAGAAAAGAAATAACTTCAAAGATGAAATCACTCTTTTCAAATTGATTTGAAACAACTAATTTCAATCAGGCAATTGTGTTATCCGTTCGATTACCTCAACTAAGAGGATTTTTCCTTAAGGTATCAACCAAATAAAAGATTGACGCGCTTCGAACCAGAAAAGATGATTGAACACAAACAGACCTGAATTTAATCAAATGTAAGTTTGTATGCAAACACTCTTAAGATTCTTCTAAGAATAATACAGTTAAATAAGCACACTGAATTTAATCAAAAGTGGACTTACAAACGACTACTCTTTGGTAAGAAAAGAACTTACAAGAAAATAAGAAAACTTGAATTTAATCGAAAGCAATCTTACATGCAAATAAGCCTTCAACTTACAAAAAGATCCTACTTTAAACTAAACTAATCTAAGATAGATCTCTGAGCAATCATTTTGTATGAGTTGTCAGATGATATGAATTTTTTGTGGGGGCTTCTCTCTTCGCTTTACTCCTTTATTTATAGACACTGGCCCTGCCTTCGATCCCCACGTCTTCGATTGATGTCCACGTTGGCCACATAAAACGGTTGAAAGGGCTCTCTAACGGTTACCTTGATATTTCCAGAATTCCTTCTTCCCCTGCTTGCTTCGATCATGGTGTTCATGGCCACTTCCTGGATCGTGATCCCTATTTTCAAGCAACGTGAATTAAGGCAACACGTCTGGCTTCCCAAATGATTCCCTGCAATCGCATCTGATTTCAGTTATAAAACAGGGCAGTGAGGACGCCGTTAGATGATCGTAAGGTTTTAATCAATGGTTAAATCCAATAACTTCCTAAACCACCGTTTAATTATTACTCAAACGACACCGATTAATTCTAAAACAACACCGTTTGTCTTGAAAACAGTGCCTCCCTTAACTCTCGCAATCCTCTGTAATTGGTACTCGACTGGGATAGACTTCACATAGCTACCGTACCATTCGGGGCCACGTGGAATTTTTTCATTGGGCGGCACTTTTTAGGATGTAAACACACCCCCCGCATTAACATTTATTTATGCTAAATAAATGTTAATGGCACACGTTCTCTGCCCATGTCCCTTCAAATTCGGATGCACGAAGCATGACAGGATTTCATTCCCATGCACGTCTATTGAGCTTCCCAAAGATAGCTACAATAATTTTCCTATAAATTGCAGTTAATGATAAGGTTTAACGAATCACATTACCCCTCATAAACCCCTTCGAATTTGAGTCTTCTTTGCTAAGAAGTCTCACGTTTATGGACTCCCTTCCAGAAATCAATCTCATACTAGATAACCTTGATCATCAATCTTACTCTCCCCAAATGTCTCCTCCAAATTCTCCTCGAATGTTGGCAGGAAAGATTATTTATGATCGAACATTCCATACCCCTAACCCACCTCCCACGGGTTGGGATTCCTCTTTGACCCGTTCGAACTCATGTGATGGGTCCAACTGGGGCTCCTGGGAAGAAAATTCCTCCAATACCAGTACTGGCACCATTCTGGTCAAGTTTGACCAACCTGACCCCACACCTAACAGATTCCATCACTTTCGAACCCTTTTTACGAGTCAATTCCTGCCTTTGAGCGGTAACGACACCGTTCACATGGGCATGCTCGAATCCATCTACTCCTCTCTCAAGTTTTCTCCTTTCCTAAAACAGGAGGAAAACTACCTTGGGCCTGCCCCTTATTGCGACTTTAAACGCATGGCCCAAGCCCAAAGAATCCTCTGGCTCACAGAGGTGCAAACCCCACACTTCCCAGCTGACTTCGAAGAGACCAAAAAATTGGTTCTCCTTCCTGAAGAGCCTGACTGGTTCAACGAGGTGAATAACCTTGCCATCAACACCCCTCATTTCCAATGGCAATATGGTTATTCCATCTACCCTGCTGACAAGAGCAAAGCCTTGCAGCTCCTTGCAGCCTTCTCCTTCCTGGATATCCATATCCTGGAAGAACAAGTCCCACTAACCAATTTCAAGTGGGCTTGCGAAACACTGGTACTATGCTCCATCCCTTCTGCAGTTTCTTATCAAATCCACTGTTTCTTGGACTTTCTCCCAGTAATCAAGGCATGGCTCGAAGCCAATACTGCTGCGTATTGCTTCGATCAAACCCTTCAAGACTATGCCATTGTCAAGGAAAGGATTGAGAAATTGCATGACCAAATTGAGAACTTTACTGCTGAGTCCTTCAAGGTGGTGCCTGGTCATGCAGACAAAAAGCTTCGAAGGCGCTTCAAGAGGCAGCAAGTGAAGCGTCCAATAAAAGAGGCTAAGCTTCGAAGGAAAGCCAAAGCACTGGTGCTCCGCTTTAGGCCTCTGCTGGAGAAGAAATTGGAGTCAGACTCCAAAGAAGATATGAGGAAAATGGAGTTGAAATTCCTCCAATTCGCATGGAACAAGTTCCACAGTCTTGTTAATTGGTCATTTCCTCATTACTTCGAGAATAAGAAAGCAACTTCTCAGCACCCAGGCCCTTCGAAGGCCTAACTTGTATTCCCTACTTTATAGGAACTAGGATTTCCCTTGTTTTGCTTCCTCTTTTTTTTTTGTAAATACACAAATTTCAATTTTGTAATCCAGTAGTTTAGTTCAATGAAATTTCCCCTCCTTTTACCAATACGCTGGATTTGGGCTTGTTGTTAAAATAGCAATTCTAACAATAACAACTCTTTTAAAGAGCAAAAACCAATCCCAGCGGACCCCAGGGTACGGGCCCACTATAGGCCTGGCCCACTTGCGGGAGTACAAAAGCGGAATTAATTCAAAACCACCCCTTGCATTCTACGCATTCAAGCTTTTCAAACTCAGACACTCTTAAGAACAGAAACTTCTCTCTCCCCAATCAACGTCAAAAAACCAAACGGAATCAATGGCTTCTTCCAGCAATCCAGCAGTCACAGAACATCCTACTCCCTCTCTTGCACTGAGGCGGTTCGTGTCAGGAAAAACACCCGGACCGACCGGAGAGTCCTACCTCGACGCCAGGGTCTTCATTCCAAACCCTAGCGAAGAAGGTACTTATATTTTGGGCCCTCAACTCATAGGGGAAATCCCCGCTAGCCTTTCGCTCTACTATCCTCGATTGGGGGAGGCCGATATTCGGGCTTGTTCGAGCCTCGATTGGCAAAACTTCCCAAAGAAATCGTTCCCCTGTTGGCCCACATTGGACAAGGATTGGAAGATATGGACCACTCGTATGCTGGCTGCGAAGTCGGATGATTTAGAGAAGGTGGGTTTGAAAAGAATTATTACCCTCCTTCGAAGGGGGGTCCCACAAAATCCTTCTCTGATTCAGGCCGCCTTGGCCTTTTGGGACCCATCCTTCAACTTCTTTCGCTTTAACTGTGGCATGATGGCACCCACAGTTCTGGATGTTACCCAAATGCTGGGGCTTATTCCATATGGCCCCCAATTTGACCCTACCCAGGAGTACCATCCTCCCAAGGACTTCACTCGTTTGACCGCCACCAACGGGGCTTTTTCCATTTCTGCATCAGGGAAAAGAAATTGGTAGGAGAAGTGACCGAGACAGAATTCTTTGCCTATATCCTCTACACCCTCTGCAAACACATCTTCTGCCACTCTGGAAAAAGAGTGATGAATGAATTCGTTCCGTTGGCAATGGCACTTGCTAGAGGGGAAGAGTTCGACTTCGCCTCCTACTTCCTGGGCCATGTTTACAAGGTTGGGTCTGACTTCTACCAGAAGGGTTTGAACCACTCACAGGGAGGCCCCCAATGGTTTATTCAACTATGGCTTCATGCCTACTTTCCTGAGTTGGGTCCCTTCAAAGCGCCTACATCCCTTACTGGCCTTGTCGAAGTGCCCAATGTTCACGGTGACAACTACGTTCACCCGGAGGACAGTACAACACAGACTTTGGTGTACTACCTCTGCTTTTTTGCTGGTCTTGCCTCAGACAGGGAGTGGCCCAATCCATTCCCTACTCTTGTTGGGCCAGCATGGCTGTTCGACATCCTGACGGATAGACAGGGAAGATCTTCTCGAGCTCTCCAAGCATAGCTACTCCCTCAAGTCCATAGCACATGCAGAGGTATACTGCCCTGCACAATTTGCTAGACAACTGGACTTTGTTCAGGGCATACCTATCCCTTACTGTGGCTTTGCCAACATTTGTATGTCTGAACGATCACCTATCTTGGCTGACCATTTCCTAACGGGGTTTGCCCAAGCTAGAAATGCATTGAGGAGAACAATCACCCAGGAGTTCAGGGAACCTGAGGTACGCACCACCCCTGCATTTGACACCTGGTGGCACTCCAACTGCTCTTTCCTCTCAGGGGTTAAACCCTACAAACAGTTTCTAGCCCACATTGGGTTTGAGAAATCCGAGTTTGGGCATGGAGGAAAAAATAACTCATCCTCTTTCTCCTCCGACAATGAATTTGGCCTGGCTGGAGGAATCGACGACATTGCTGGAGGTGAAGTTGAACAAAAACTGACTCCAGTCGAAGTCTCTCCAATTGCAATGATCGCTCCCTTCTCCCCACCAAGAAGGCAATCCATGAGGGTAACACAAAAAAGAGGTAATTGTTTCTGAACATCTCTTCTCTTTTGCTGAAACCAAACCTAACTACATTCCATCCTGCAGGTGCTACCTCTTCTTCAGAAAGTGCTTCGAAGAAGGGAAAAATTACTTCTCCTCCCAAAGAAGTAATTCCCACCAAACACTATCTCGAGCCCTCAGCTGAACCTCCAGGTTGGTTTCCTTCCCTCTAACTAGTCTTTAAATTGCCATAATACTTATCCGAGTCACCTTTTTATCCCCTTCCTTTCAGCTTCGAAGAGGACAAGGACCACTAGGAAGCGTGGCCCCCAGGTTTCTTCCAGTGATGAAGAAACAGAGAGTGACACAGAGATACTGGCCTCAAGGGGTAAATTCCTTTCTCATTTATGATTCAGTATTCCCTTAGGAATAAGAGGACTTTACTGTAATTCTGACTCTTGAGTTCGAACCAGGTAAAACAAGACAAGTGAAGGAGACCCTCCCCCGTGTGAGGAAGACAACTCCTCCCAAGAGGCCTGTTTCTCCAAAGAAGCCTTCCTCCCCAAAAGAGGTAAGTCAGTTTAATCTGCCCACATTCTCATGCGTCTCTTGTGCTAACGACTTGCTGTTAACTTCTTTGTAGGCTCAAGTTGCATCCCCTGTTGAGGTGTTGGACCTAGCTCTTGTTCCCTGCCCTTAACAAGAAGTGATAGAGCTCTCAGTCCAAACGTCAGAAGATGTCCCTCACAAGGTATCCTCTGAATACTCCCCTTTTGAATTGTGAAAGGATTCACTCTAACTTTCCTTTGTCCTTTGCAGGCATCCCCTGTTCAAGCTCTTTCTGTACAGAAAGACTTTGCTGCAAAGGATACTGACATGCATACTTTGCTGTCATTCCTTACTGAGCCAACCTTCGCACAAGTACTGACCAGTTTGGCTCCTTCGAAGGCTTTGAGGCCACTTCCCATCCTTCAGAGAGACTTCCCCCTCACTCCCTTATCAGTTTCAGGGGAGGGACCTCCAAGGATAAACCCTACTTTGGCTTCGAAGAGCCATACTCTTAGAAGGCCTGAGGATCAAGGCTCCAGTTCAGCCTCTTCCTCTGATCAGGTACTCTTGACAATCAGGCATACCTTTCATTTCCTGTTTTTCATTCAACTTAACTTTAAATTATAAACCTTATGCAGGCAACAGGCATGGCTCTTCTTCCCAGAGACCATCCCACATCTTTCTCTTCTCCAATTGACTTGCCCTTAGTGGTTTTTGACATATCCTTCTTTAAGAGTCAATTGGAGGAATTTTGCAATAAAATAGCTACTCCCACTCCTCTTATCTCTTCGAATCCCTTGGAAAGCCTTCAGCAACTCTTGAGCCCGTCCACGCCTCTTCTCTTGCCCTCCTTTAGGATTAAACATGTTCTTTCGAAGGAAGAGGTTCTGATATTAAAGAGTCTTCTGAGGACTCTCAATCAACTAGGACTTCCTACTCTGATCGAACATAGTTTAGCCTATCATTTTGAGGTGTGCCATCAAGCTTTACTTCTCTCCCAGGGTCTTCCCTTGTCAATCAATTCCACTCTCCAAGAACACATCAAGCAGTTCAGTGAATTGATTGCTCACAATCACTTCTTATCCGAGAGCATTGGCTCCACCATTGAAAAGGCCAACAAATTGGAAGCCCAAGCTCTCGAGACCACTTCTCGCCTATCGCTATATCAAGATCGAAGAGATAAGCTTTCAGAGCTTGACAAGAAGATGCAGCGGTTACGAGAAGAAATGGAGAAAGTCAGGGAAGAGAGAGCTGAAGTTTCTAAGGGCTTCACAGAGCTTGAGGGTGAAGCACTAAGGGATGAGTCGATGCTCCCACGACTTATTCCTTCCCTTCGAGAGGAACAGAGGAGAAGAGCAGCTCATTCGTCCCTTTTGGACGCTAACTTTAGTTCTCTTCGAGGACTACTAACTAGTATTTGTAATGTAACTAGTCCTTTTCTGTAACTTTACACAGCTTGTACTTTATTCTTTCATTAGTTATTCGATTCTCCTGGGCAAGTACACCCGTCATTAAACCAAACACTGTTTTCCACTTTCCATAACTCAGAAAGATTACTGTGCCAACGCTCCACCTACCGTATCTTAAAGAGCCATAAATGAATATTCCCAAACTTACTAGTATAAATAGAGGCTTTGGGAAAAAGAAAACTCACAAACGTCTTCTTCCCCCGCTTTTCTTCTTTCAGCAACTTCCAAACCACGTTTCTCAGTTAGGGCTCCAAAGAAACCCATCATGAAGCCTCCTCTTTTTTCGAAGAAAAGCTTCCAACATAGCCACATCATTTCTCACGAGATTTCCCTTAAACCCTAAGGCCTCTGGGTATAGCCACATCAGTGCTCACGATGTGGCTGTACCCAGCGGTCGCTTCGAAGACCAAAGAATCTAACCAATAATGGTCTTCGAAGCCCACCTACCTACCTATGGAGCTATGAGCTTCCTACTGTGGTGCTATGAGCTCTAGCTCCCTACCAATAATTGGTAGGGAGATTGGGCCAAATCACAATGAAGCTTGGTCACAATCTTTGTATCTCAGTTGGATTATCCCTAGAGACTCAGCCTTGATCCCTAGGGACCCAGCTTTGAGATACTATTTGGCCTTAGATAGGTTTCTTGATGTAATCCTTTATGCTAATGTAATGGATCTTTAGATAGGTTTATTGATGAAATCTCTTGTAACTTTCTGAGTTGATGAAATGAAAAAATGCTTATTCATATCTATGTTTTCAATACTGGCATTGACCAACGAACTGGTAGTTTAGCCCTTCGTTTCTGATTCATTCTACTTCCAATACTAAATACTAACGTGGACGTAATAAGCATGAAGAAAATCACAGAAACAGAAATTTTCCTCACAAGCACTTTTGTATTATTTTATCCTGACTGGGCTTCCCCTTCGAAGCTTTCGAATAAATAATAAACAATGTTGACAACGCTGAAACACGTTAGCTCTTCGAAAACCAACCACACGCGGTCTAAATTAATTTATCCAACTCATTCATTTTCCGAGGCTTTCCAGCCGTCTCCTTGTGAGTTGCAATCCATTAATTATCAGAAGGCATGCCGTCCAAACGCTCTCAGACCCTTCGTCTTCCGAGCTTTACGTATTTCCACTCATCAATGCCCATAATGACTGAAGTAGATTCTTTGTACTCGTTTAAGTATAAATAAACCCATGTGTTAACAGGACGGTGCATTCCCTATTTTCACTCTCTCCTACTCTGCCTATCCAATCATGGATACTGATCAGCCCACGCTTTCCATCAACCTTGCAACCGAAATAGCAAAACTAGTCGACATGATTACGGAGCTCAAAAGAGAGGTCCAAACAGAGCTCCAGGCCCTTCGAAGCGAGGTAGAACAGCTTCGAAGCCAGCTGGTGTGCGTGGAGACGGCTTCACGTCTCTACCTGGCTAGGACCTGGGATGATCTCTCATCCGTCCTTTCGGCTCATGAAGCAAAAAGTCCTCCGAAGGGAGGATCTTCCTAAAGATTCTCCTTTGGGACTGTGAGGATCAACTATGATCTTCATTTTTGCTTTTTAAGCCGGAGTTTTTTTTTGTTCAGATCCAATTGGATCTGTTTGTGTTTATTTTCTTGTTCAGATCCACTTGGGTCTGTTTTAAACCATTTGGGTTTTCTTTTGTTTTGTTGCTTCATAAATATAATGGGGAATTTGGTTGACAATGCTTGACTCTTTCATGGCTTCGAATGCTAATATGACACCTAGACTGAAATGTGATCATATAAGAACTTCAAAGAGAAGAACCCCTGAATGTCAAAACCAATTGAAATCAAACTGCAATACAACCAATGCTTCGAATTCGGGATCCACTTTGGTTTTAGCTTAAAACAACCAAATTCGAATGAAAACCTCAAAACCCGTCTTTCAACAGCTACCTTCTATGAAAGGATTCCCATATAGATGGAATGTAAGCCTTTAGATGCCTTCCATTAATTTTCCTTCGATGAACATAACCATCCAAATTTCTCAAATGATAGGCTCCTCCTCTCAACACTCTATGGATTTGAAAAGGCCCTTCCCATGTTGGCGCCCATTTTCCTAATCCATCCCTTTTTATTCTCCTATCCCTGATAGGAAGAATTACCTTCCACACAAGATCTCCTTCATCGAAACTTCGAAGGGAAACTCTCTTATTATAACTCCTTGCTACTCTTGCCTTTTGCAACATGATTTGATTTAAAGCCTTTATTCTGGCTTCATCAATATCTTCTAACTCCATGTGCATGGCTTGATGATAAGACCCTGTATCCAAATTATTTTGACATGCTACTCTTTGAGATCTTACAGTAATCTCCATAGGCAACACAGCATCATGTCCATAAGTTAAAGCAAATGGAGTAGTGCCCGTGCTAGTCCTCTTTGTATTTCTATATGCCCACAAAGTGTCAAGTAACAACTCATGCCAAACCTCTGGGTTCTGATCCACCATTCTTTGAATCCCCCTCTTAATAATCTTGTTGGTTGATTCTGCTTGACCATTTGACTGAGCATAATAAGTGCTGGTATATATTAATGAAATTCCATGGTTACTAGCAAAATTCTTTACCAGCTTCCCTTCGAATGTGGAACCATTATCCACTGTTATCGTTTGAGGGCTTCCAAACCTGTATATGATTCCCTTTATGAAATCAATAACATGGGTTTGCTTTACCTCCTGATAAACTTGTACTTCCACCCATTTTGTGAAATAATCAGTAGCCACTAAGATAAACTTATGCTTTTCCAATGAAGGAGGATAAATCATCCCAATCATGTCCATGGCCCAACCCCTGAAAGGCCATGGTTTTATCACATATTGTAAATCTGTGACTGGCAAACGCTTGAGTGGACCTGTTTTTTGACAGGCTTGACACCCTTTTGCATAATCTATACAATCTTTGAGGATGGTAGGCCAATAATAACCATACCTCCTTATCAACCATCTCATTTTTATGCCAGCTTGATGTGCTCCACAAATCCCTTCATGCACTTCAGCCATTACCTTAAAAGCACTTACCTTATTTAAGCATTTCAACAGAAGGCCGTCCATCCCTCTCTTGAATAGCTCATTGTTGTACATTATGTAGTTTATTGCTTTCAATCTGGTCGCCTTGTCTGCAACACTGTCTGGTTTGGTTAAATATTCAATCAATGCCTGCCTCCAATCAACATTTTGACTAGTGGGTACATTAATTTCCAATACTTCGAAACCAGTTATTCTACTTTGTAACATGGGCAGAGATTTTCTCAAAGTTAATTGACAAAACTCCTTTTCATTTTCTGCTAGAACTCTGAAACCAGATGCCCTTTGAGCTATTTCATCCGCTTCTTCATTAAAGAATCTGGGAACATAAGTTAAAGTGAGCATATAGAATTGATCTATCAACCTCTTGGCCTGTTGATAATAAATTATCAACGCTGGACTAGTGCATTTAAACTGTCCATTCAACTGATTCACCACTAACTGAGAATCTCCAAAGATTTCAGCAACACTCACCTTTAAGTTAAGCAAAATTTCTAATCCTATGATCAACGCTTCATACTCTGCCTGATTATTGGAACATTGTCCCTCATTCAGTCGAAAACCATATTTGGTTTTCAACCCTTGGGGAGATTCAATAACTATACCTACTCCAGCCATTTGAGCTGTTCTTGACCCATCGAACCATAATTTCCATGGCTTGATCTCAACCACAGTGGCTTCCAACGCTTTTGGTGTCTCAAGCTCATTTGGATGATCAGCTAGAAAGTTGGCCAATGCCTGGCCTTTTACTGATTTTTGCGGTACATATTCAAGACAAAACTCAATCAAAGATACTATCCATTTCCCAATCTTCCCACTAAGCACTGGCTTAGAAAGCATGTGCTTAATTACATCAGTTTGAGAAATAACATAAGTTACTCTAGGCAACATATAATGCCTGAGTTTCTTGGAAGCATAAAACAAAGCTAAACACAATTTCTCTACTGCAGCATACTTGCATTCACAGGAGTTTAGGAACCTACTAAGATAATAAACTGCTCTTTCCTTGCCATCTTCATTGTCTTGAGCCAACAGTACTCCTATTGAGTCGTGCGTTGCAGCTAAGTACAACTTTACTGGCTTTCCTTTGATGGGAGGTGCCAAGACAGTAGGGTTGGCTAGATAGCCCTTGATGGCTTCGAAGGCCTCATCATGCTCTCTGGACCACTTGAATTCTTCCCCTTCCTTCAATTTCAACAAAGAAGAGAAAATTTTAGTCTTCCCTGCAGTGTTAGATATAAACCTTCGAAGGAAATTTAATTGACCAAGAAACCTTTGCAACTCCTTCTTTGTAGAAGGTGGTTTGGCTTCAATAATAGCCTTTGCTTTGTTCTTGTCAACTTGTATTCCTTTGTTATGGACTAAATATCCCAGAAATTTTCCAGCTGACACTCCAAAAGCACACTTCTCTGGATTCAATTTCAACTGATAATGCTTCATTTGCTGAAATGCCTTCTCTAAGTGTTTCAGGTGATCTTCATCAGAATTTGACTTCACAATGATATCATCTATGTAACACTCAAGAAAACTTCCAACCAAATCATGAAAAATGGCATTCATAGCCCTTTGGTAAGTGGCTCCAGCATTTTTTAGTCCAAATGGCATTTTGACCCATTCAAAAATGCCAATATTACCAGGGCAAGCAAATGCTGTTTTATGCACATCTTCCTTTGCAATACAAATTTGATTATACCCTGAATGCCCATCCAATATGGATAATATCTTGTGTCCAGCTGAACCGTCCACAAGTGTATCCACATTAGGCATTGGATATTCATCTTTAGGAGTTGCAGTATTTAGGTTTCGAAAGTCAACACAGATCCTGATAGTCCCATTCTTTTTAGGGACTGGAACCACATTGGATAGCCATTCGACATACCTGGTTGTTCTAATAAAACCTGCATCCAGAAGCCTCTGCATCTCCTTTTTAACACCCGCAATAGTTTCTGGACTCATCTTCCTGGTTGGCTGCTTTACAGGTTTGAATTGTGGCTTGATAGGCAATCTATGCTCCACCAATTCCATGTCCAATCCAGGCAGTTCCTTGTAACTCCATGCAAAGCAATCTTTGTTCGCTTTCAATAGTGCTATTAACCCAGCTTTCACTTCTGGTTCAAGCTGTTTGTTAATGAACACAAGGTTGGGGTTTTGCTCGTCCCCCAATTTTACTTCCTCCAGAAGGTCTTGTGCTTCAACCTGCTCTGGAGAAGCAATCTGGGTTTCCTCCTCATGAGGCTTACCATCCTGCATAACATCTTCCCATATGTTATCTTCTTGAATCTTCTGCTCGATCCCCAAAGCAACATACCTCACCAAAGCCAAAGAGTTGGCCTCTTCTTCTGCATCTTCCTTGGACTTACATCCAAGCAGCATCATCCTTTGGGGTGTCTGATTCATAATCAACAGTTTGCTTTAGCTTCGATTTCAGCTCTGCCAATTCTCCCAGTTCCATCTCGTTGGTTGGGTAAGTGGCTGCTTGCAGTAATTCACTCAAAGGAACTACATCTGATTTGTACATTTCAGCTTCAGCAAAATTTGCTGTGGCACTAAATGGATGTGGATCAGCTTTGACTCCTTCAACACCCACTTCTTTGCCTTTGTCATACTTAACAATCATTAATTCCTGATGCATGGAAGAAGGGATACATCCATTAACATGAATCCAGTCTCTTCCCAATAAAGCATTATATTTAGCATATGTGTCAACTACAAAGAAGGCAGTATCAGTCTCTATGCCTCCTACTGCCAATCTAATGGAGATAATTCCCCTGGCATGTTGACTTTCCCCAGTAAATCCTGCAATGGATGTGCTAGTTGGGATCAATTTTGCTTTTCCTTTTCCTAGCTTTTTCAAGGTTTGGAAAGGCAAAATGTTCACTGCAGCTCCATTGTCCACTAGGATTCTGTTAAGTGGGACTCCATCGAAATATGCAGTAATATATAGTGGACGTAAATGTTGTCTCATCGCATTAGTAGGTAATTTAAATGGATATGAAATTTCCACATAATTTAAATCTATTACCAAGGGATATTCGACGTCAGACATGGACTCCAGGACAAAACAAGCACTTTCTTTTGAGCTTACCTCCAAATTCTCTTGACTCTGCTCAATTTCACATACCAGGTTCTCGTCCATCTCAATCTGAGCCACCTCTTCCAAGTCGCAGTTGTTGCATATGATGTTCAATTCTTCATCACTCAGCGTTTCTTCGAAGTCGATTGGCTTGTCCAAGTTCGACCAAGCATCACCTTGGCCTTTCATTGTCTGGCCATTCTTGAAGAAATCCAGAGAGCATGGATACACCATATTCACCTGCACTTCTGGCTGCCCCCCGAATTGGATTGTTGCCCTTTCTTTGGCGGGTTTAGGTGCCTCAATTTCCTTAGGTTCCTTGCTCTCAACCTCTTGTGTTGATAGCTCCATGGGTGAGGAGCTCCCTTCGATTCCTTCTTGTTCTACCAACATGGCTTCGAGTAACCCGGACTGGTAACTAGCCAATGAATTGGGAGAAGGTGGATCAAGATCTTCTTCGAGCATGGCAGAGGCTACTTTCTTCAAAGTCTCCCTCTCATGGTACTGGGCTCGAAACTCTTTTGGGTCCCTCTTAACCCTGTCAAACCGTGGATTAAGCCTTGCTCCCCTGCCTGATTCTTCCCCCGTTGAGGATTCTCCTGATTGGAAAAGCGTGTATTTTCTCTGGAACTTCATTTTCTGAGTTCTTGAAAGCAATGGAACCATTTGGGGTATTTGGGACTTAGGATCCCTGATTAACACCCAGTTTCCAGAGTTCGAGACTGGTGGCTTGAAAGTTCTATTCTCATTCTTGTTGGAGCCTTTGTACCCTTGGAACAAATCAGGTTTGACTTGCTTGAGAAACCAATCAGGAACCCCTTTCACCAGAGTGAAATCTTCTTGGTTGGCCTCTCCTAGCACCTCAGCTGTCTGACCAATGTTGGCCTTCTTCGAAGGTGGCAACTCCCTTCTGTGGACAGCTGGGACAGGGCTAGTGGGCACATCCCTCTTTGGTGCCAACAAAGGCTTACTGTCACTTAGCCTTGCTTGCACTGGGGCCAATCTCTTCATTCCCATCTCCTTAGGGAAGAAACTCACGCCCTTCCTATCCAAGTCCTTAAAAACCAGATAGTTGGCCCTGCAACCTACACACAGGCATTCCAAAAATGAAGCTTCCAACATGGGCAAATGATTATTACCTGAGAACCTCTGTGAAACCAACCCATCACTGGTTCGTTTATAGGGAGTTGGCCTCATTCCCATGCCTCGAGGATAGCAAGCATATGGCCTGCCTCTTCCATATTGAACAGTATTCATGTTCACTGGTGCCTCTTTATCCTGCCAATACTTCTTGACAGTTCGAGCCAGTGAGGAGGGCACATTGGTGTTGACTTCTTCTACTTTTGGAAAAGGCGTTGTATCAATTCCCATAGTCTTTTCTGGAAATTTGATCCTTCCCTTCTTGATTTGTTCTTGAATCCTGTCACGAAAAACATTACAAGACTTAGTTGAATGGGACCAAGAGTCATGCCATTTGCAATAAGTCTTCCCATTCTTTTCCTCTGTTGTGGGAAGTTTCACATTCGAAGGCAGCTTGATGATTTTCTTTCTTAACAGGAAATCAAAAATCTCATCAGCCTTTGATATATCAAAAGAGTATACTTTAGTAATCTCCTTTTGTTTAAATTTCTGTCCTAGAGATACATTCTTTTGAATCAAAGGCTCGCAAACACAAGGGTCATGCTCTATAATTTCTGCAGCATCTATCTCATAATTGGGGTCCCTATAATACGTAGGGTAAGAGGAATTATGTCTGTCCATATCCTCTTCTAGCAGTGATTCATATCTAGCCACTTTATAGGTTAGATCTGCAAAGTCTCTAAACTCTGTAGAATCAAACCTCTTTCGAAGCTCTCTTTCTAAACCATCTTGTGCTAATCTTACAAATTCTGCCTCTGGCAGGCGAAGTTTGCATTTGGTTTTCGCTTTTTTAAACCTAGATATGAAATCTACTACTTTCTCATCTGGTTTCTGCTTCAGCCTTGCTAAGTCTGCCATAGAGACTTCAGGCTCAGCATTGAAGAACTGTGCATGGAATGCCTCTTCCATCTGAAACCAATCAGTTATTGATTCTGGCGGCAAGTTAGTATACCATGCAAAAGCTGGCCCGGACAAAGAATTTGGGAATAACTTCAACTTCATGAAGCCATTTTGAGCCAAATTCTTACACTGGGCAGAAAACCTTGCTATATGCTCTATAGAAGACTGTCTTCCATCCCCATAGAACAGAGTAAAATCTGGGATTTTAAACTCTCTAGGG
The DNA here is from genome assembly GCA_019656275.1 of Rhododendron kiyosumense. Classification (NCBI taxonomy): domain Eukaryota; kingdom Viridiplantae; phylum Streptophyta; class Magnoliopsida; order Ericales; family Ericaceae; genus Rhododendron; species Rhododendron kiyosumense. The sequence continues at coordinate 7,409 of BPLS01012933.1, read as the reverse complement.
ATTTGGAAGGTCGTGTCTATCCATTCTGGATATGGTTTTCGATAAATTTGAGGTTGTACCCCCCGAGTTTGAGGTCCACGAACTTCTTGGACGAGACCCATGACTTGGTCTCGTAGTATTGGATTGCCTATTAGGAAGTTTTGCTCCTGATTTTCAACAGGAGGCTCTGGTCCTAAGTCACCCTCCTCATAAACTCCCCTTGCCGTGTTTAAATTCCCTTGTTTCTCTCTAGGAATCCTTCCATACGGTGTAGGTTGCATTTCATCAAATGCTTCATTTGCTCGAGCAGACCTATGGACTCCATAAGCTGTCGTGAGAGGATTCTTGGCAGTTGGGACCTTTTGTCGAGGGTGTTGTGGGTTTTCACCCCTTCTCTCAGGTTTATGAACCAATTCTGGTTCTGAATCATCCTCCAATCCCCCAAATGTGGGTTCGAAGAGAGGATTCATACTCTGTCTTTCTCTAGTGTCCCGTCGAACCCCTATGGTAACACCACGAGGTTGCCTTGGAATCTCTAGGACAGGTTCTGTAGGTCTCACAGGCTCATACCAAGATTGTGGTATTTCATCTGGATACATCTTTTCCTTACCTGTTCTAGATTTCATCCTACTTCTACCAACATCCTCTCCAAGCCTTCCTTCGAAGGGACTTTGGTGAGTGCTTGAGTTGGCATGATTATTTAGCCCATTATCCCTTGGGCTATTTCTTGTTACCTCTAAGTTGGGCAACCTATTTCTCATGCTTTTGATCATGGCTCTCTGGGTTTGAGCCATTTCTCGAAAAACTATCATCATTTCTCTAAACACTTCCTCTCTGTCGTGGTCTTTGCCACTGGCTTGTCCTCTTTGGAAGCTTGGAGGTACTTCCTCAGGAGGTGCTTCGTAAGAGGGCTCTTCATAAAGAGGCTCTTCGAGTTCTGAAGCCAATTGAGGAAAAACAGGATTTGTAGGTGTTCCTAGTTCTGGTGCCTGCTCTGGCACAGCTTGTTCTTCTGGCGCTAGATCACCAATGGGTGTTCCTATTTGCTTTCGAAGCCTTGGCATTTTGACACCTTCGAGTCCCACCGGGCGTGCCAAAAATTGTTTGGGCTGAATTAGCTCAATCAAATGGCAAATGATTGTGTGCGGGCGTGCCAGAAAAGAAATAACTTCAAAGATGAAATCACTCTTTTCAAATTGATTTGAAACAACTAATTTCAATCAGGCAATTGTGTTATCCGTTCGATTACCTCAACTAAGAGGATTTTTCCTTAAGGTATCAACCAAATAAAAGATTGACGCGCTTCGAACCAGAAAAGATGATTGAACACAAACAGACCTGAATTTAATCAAATGTAAGTTTGTATGCAAACACTCTTAAGATTCTTCTAAGAATAATACAGTTAAATAAGCACACTGAATTTAATCAAAAGTGGACTTACAAACGACTACTCTTTGGTAAGAAAAGAACTTACAAGAAAATAAGAAAACTTGAATTTAATCGAAAGCAATCTTACATGCAAATAAGCCTTCAACTTACAAAAAGATCCTACTTTAAACTAAACTAATCTAAGATAGATCTCTGAGCAATCATTTTGTATGAGTTGTCAGATGATATGAATTTTTTGTGGGGGCTTCTCTCTTCGCTTTACTCCTTTATTTATAGACACTGGCCCTGCCTTCGATCCCCACGTCTTCGATTGATGTCCACGTTGGCCACATAAAACGGTTGAAAGGGCTCTCTAACGGTTACCTTGATATTTCCAGAATTCCTTCTTCCCCTGCTTGCTTCGATCATGGTGTTCATGGCCACTTCCTGGATCGTGATCCCTATTTTCAAGCAACGTGAATTAAGGCAACACGTCTGGCTTCCCAAATAAACAAAGGGCCAAGTAACCAGCACTTTGTATCCAGTCCTTCATTGAGTGCATAATTCTTTTTTCGGGGGCCAAAGCGTAGAAAAACACAAGCGCAATGACCAACTAACTTACCAGTGTAGGATGAAGGACAAGACCAACTAATTTAGAAAAATACCAAGCACTCAATTACCATTTGAAATTTGGAAAATAAACTACTCGAACAATTATAATGAATTATTGCAATATATTAGAATTTGTAAGATACTGGTACAAGATTGTTGTCTAGTTGTCCTCTCCATAGCTCTGGATTCGGGGTGGCTGTGGTCAGCGCTGTATAGCGCAGATTCGGTCGTCCGTTTCGGCAATGGAGGGATCGGATTCTAGGCCGAGCAATGTACGGTGCAAATCTGTTGGAGCTTGAATTAAATTTGAGTCATCTATGTCGAAATAAACGGTTGAATCAGTTCAACTACAGCTCTATGGTGTGGAGTGCACAACAACGTCTCCAGATCCCAAAATTGTACTTTGGAGTTGTGTTTATTGGGTTTAATTCTTTATTTCAGCTTTAAAAAAAGAGGGGAAGCACCGGGACCGGTGAACATGCAACCACGTGGTTATTTGTGTAGTGTCTTGCTACAATCACCAACCGTATACATCTATCGATTCTACACCAACAAGTATGCGGGACTCATTTTGGGTTCCATATGGATGATCCAAATCGTTTAGTAATTTTTTTTAAAAAAAACAATTGAGCCTCGAGAGAATCAACTCAATCTAATATGTATAGGTGATCGGTGGTTGTAGGTTTTTCGATTTGTGTTATTGTGTTGGCAGAGTGCACAACACGAACCAACGTCGTCCTCGTTGGAATTATTTGCCCAAATATACTAAAACGGCATCGTTGCGACCCTGACAAAGCCTTTATAAATTCTTCCTTCCGTACGAACATCTACTTGCACAAAGTCTCTACATGCAAATACCATAGTTTGCATGATTCTTCTCTGAGAGATCCGTTCACGCTAGTGATTAAATTTTTTAATTTTGTTCTTATTAAATTTTTTTTTATTTGTTAGTTTTGTACCAAATTTTTATGTGATATAGGTTCCTGTTTATTAGAGAAATCAGAAGAGTAAAAAATTAGTATGATTTTTACATAAGTAATTTGAAAAATATCCAATGAATAGTCCAAAATTGACTTTTTGAGCTCTTTTTTTTTTGTGTGGATATTTTCCAAATTACTTATGTAAAAGTCATAATTTTTTACTTTTCTGATTCATATCGTCGAGACAAATCAATATCACATAAAAATTTGGTGTAAAACAAAAAAATAAATTTGAATAAGGACAAAATCAAAAAAACAATGGTGCATAAGTTAATCACTAGCCTAAAGAAACCAACCATGTTTTCAAAAACCCAAATGCCCTCAATCCCGTTTAATCTTTGTATCTCTTGTCAAACTATGCACTTTTTCTGTATTGAGTTCCTAAACTATCAATTTGACGATTTCATCCTATCAACTATCATACCATTACCTACTTAGTCCAATAGATAACGAAAGTTAAGAATTTAGATGGAAAATGTCATGTAAGACCTGATTGGAACCCTGTAGAGCAAATACTTGATTATGAGAGTCTTAGAGATAAAAATTATTTATGACCCTTTAGGATAAAATAATCAAAAAATAAGACCTTCGCATTATTTTCAACAGATTGAAAATTGGAACACTTAATTTTGTAACCTTATTTTTTAGTATGTAAATCTTCTAAAAAAATTGATTGCTCGAATTTTCAATCCGTTTGGAACGGTAAGAAGATCTTATTTTTATGATTGCTTCGCACCACAACCTTGCCTTCATATAAGGTTGAAATACCCCAAGCGTAGGGCTAGATCGTTGGTAGCATAATATCCGAAAGTCCGGAATCGTACCCACAGAGAATTGAAATATAGCTAGTTTGAATTGTAGGTTTTATACGGTGGATTTCGGCGTTTAAGACGGCCAACTTAGTTTTGCTTTTAATGGTGAAAATGCTAATTAAAAAGATTAGAAATGAACTTTATAAACTAATAGAGGCAAGTCTAGGGATCATCTATCCCTTGACAAAGGCCGTTACCGGTTCTTAATATAACTCAAACAAGAGACACGACCGCATGCTCACGCCCGGAAGATTAACCACCTAAGTCATCAGGAAAGATTACCCCGAGACTTAGCCAACAACTACTCAAACATATTGAAAAGACTAGAAATTATGTTAAATATTGAAAATATGATTAACCGATAAAAACGGAAATAAACTTGATATTAAGAAAGATCTAAAGCGTAGCTACAACATTAATAAATGAGAAATTAACCTAAGAGATGCTTGAAGATGACAATGGAGTTCTAAAAATTTAAAAGACTAAAAGCATAAATATGTACATAATGACTAAGGGGGAGAGAGGGGGGGTATTTATACATCTCAGCCTCTCTCTTCACAAAATATTCCAGAACTTGCTACAAGTGGCACGTATTCCATAAATGGAAAGTCCAAAAAGTAGCAAAATCTATAGAAAAAGGTCACCATATCGATATAGCAAAAATGGTTGTATCGATACAAAACTCCTACGGATGTCCTTCAAATCTCTCTGTTTCCTTATGGTATCGATATGGCAATTTTGCTTGTATCGATACCACGCTGTTATAACAGATTTTGGCTGAAATTCACAGGCTTGCTCCGGATACTCCCGAACTTAGATTTAGGTTTCTTTAGACAGTTGGAAAACTTGTCAAGTCTACTTTCTAACCCAACTGGTTTGGATCAAAAGTAATTTGTACATCAAAAGATATGACAATTCTACTCTTAGCTGGTCGGAAAATAAATAGTTTTGGGAAAATCCTCACATCTCCTTCAATTCTCCTGACCATTGGACGACCCGAGCAACCTCCAGACCATCTCTTCATGACTCTTCGGGCACCACAATGGGGTGGCACGAGGCCTTAAGTACTTGGTTGCATACAGAGCATTCTTTGGCGTTCAAACGCACTTTATTTATATGAATTACTTGAAAACACTAAAAACACACTTTACGTGCAAAATCACTAGAAATGACAGATAAACAACAGATAAATAACATAAAACGGGACTAGTCGCACCAAATATCTGCAATATTGGGTGCTCATCAATGATCATATTATTTTTAAAAGTCATGATTAATTTTATCTTTAGGGCTATCATAATTAAATATATGTCTTTTATTTGGGACAATTTACAGCAAATACTTGACTATGAAAGCTCTAGAAAGAAAAAATTAATTATAACCTTTTAGCGTAAAATGATCAAAAGAATAAGATCTTCACACCAGTTCACACGGATTGAAAATTAAAGTGCTTGATTTTAACCATATTTTTAATATATAAACAGTCTAAATTCTAAATAAAGAACTTTTTTTTAAAAAATTGTATGTGTTAGTCTCTACAAAATGCTATGTAAGATTCTAATATATGAACCTTTAAAAAATTAATGCCCTACTTTTCAATCTGTTTGAACCGATGCGAATGTCTTATTTTTCTGATCATTTTATCCTAAAGGATCATAATTAATTTTTATCTTTAAGACTCTCATAATCAAGTATCTGCTTTATAGGGTCACAAATAATGCCTTGCGTGACATTTTCCGTCTAAATATCTAATTTCCGTTATCTATTGGACTAAGTAGATAATGATATGATAGTTGAGGGAATGAAATTATCAAACTAATAGTTTAGACACTAAGTAAAATAAATGTGCATAATTTAGGGAATAAAAAGAAATAAAAAAACTCAAATAAATAATAATGTAAATCTCACCCAATACTGCTAAACAGTGAAGCTTAAAAGTCAAAAGATTCGGTCGTGGCATTTTGTTTTTGTTCAAAAGGTGTCGAGGCACATACTACTCCAAACGTACCATTCAGAGCGCGTGGAAATTTTTTTAATACCGAGCGGGTATCACGTGGTGCCTGTTTACACATTGGAGCTGTCTATTGTGTGTTTGAACGGTTTAAATTTGAAGAGAGAAAATATTGGGATGAGAGAAGAAAAAAAAGAAATGATTTTTTTTAAGCTGTCCAAAATATTTCGAATGATTCGAATGCATCAAGCAGTACTACGTGGAATATATTCGCTCGCCACTAAAAAAACACTCAGAGCATGTGTAGCTCGGTTCAGTTTCCAAGTAGAATATATTCGCTCGCCACTAAAAAAACACTCAGAGCATGTGTAGCTCTGTCCAGTTTCCGAGGTTCACCCGTGGTTGTCACTGGTAGGAGTAATATTTTCTCCGTCGTGGGCCCAAAGTGTGGAAAGCAGAAGAGCATTAACAGATAACGACAAACAACCAGTCATAAAAAAAGAAAAAAGAAGACAACGACGCCCCAACTAAATTTTGTTATTCTTGTTCTTCTTTTTTTCCTCTCAAACTACTGATTTTGTTTTTTGTTTTTCTCTTTTTTATACTGTAATAAAAGTGCCCGGGTAAATTTAAGTACACATCGATTAATTTTGGAGAATATAAACTTACCGTCCACTAACAAGGTCCCCGTTTAGAGTCGGAGAAAATGTTCTATATGAAATGGCCCCAAAAAAAGTTAGTATATGAGAAGTTTCGAATTTAAGACCATGTGAAGAGCAAACATATAAGTCTCAACAATTGACCACTGAAAATTATTTTTACACTTGGGGTGAAGCTAAATAGTACTTCTCCAATTTTGGATTTACCCGTTTTGTTCAAATTGTTGCCTCTTGACCACTCTAAAAGTATCCACAATGCTATAATCAAAAGTAAAAAGTTTTTAAAGTTAACAATATTGGTGCAAAATATGGTTAACAATATTATAATCAAACTTAACAAACTATTTAGAAATAATCAAATTTTAGGTTTTCAATTACCAAAACTAGCAACGTTTTAATAATAACCAAATTTAATAGATCTTACATATTATCAATCGAATACACCCATAATTATACAAATATGTTCTAACTCTTTTCCCTTTTCCTCTCTCTCTCTCTCTGAATAATATTTTCAAAAAATTTTTTTTACTAAGAAATTGTTTTTTTAGAAAACAATTTTTTTAAAATAGTTTTTTTTCCAAAAAAGAGTTTCAAAAACTATTTTCTATTCCTAGAAATAATTTTTATTAGTTTCAAAACTATATTAAGAAAAAACTATTTTCTATTGTTTACAGTTTTTAATTTTTTGTAATTTGAAAATATGATGTGATAAGTTTGGGTTATTTAATTTTGATTATACCATTGTAGACATCTATATTGTTAACCTTAACAACTTTAAAATAAAAAATAAAAAAATGATGTAACAATTTTTGGTTATAAATTTTTGATTACAACATTATAGATATCCTTATCTTCTATTTTCTCCTCTCTATATGTCCAAACCAAAATATGGAAGAGAAATATTTCTAATTTTCCTTTCCTTTTCATCCATCCAAACAAACCCTTACCGAAAAACGACACTGGCGAAGTCTTCCTTTCGTCCACTTTACTGTTTCTTCCTTCGGTACCAAGTTTCACTCCTCTCTCTCTCTCTCTCTCTCTCTCTCTC
>BPLS01012931.1:0-28353 GCA_019656275.1 Rhododendron kiyosumense | reverse complement strand
GTAAACCGGTGTCGTTTGAGTAGTGATTAAATACTGGTTTGGGAGATTATTGGATCTAATCGTTGATTTAGACTGTACGATCATCGAACGGTGTCCTCATTGCCCTGTTTTATAACTGAAATTTGATTCAATTACAGGGGATCATTTTGGAAGCAGACGTGTTGCATTAATTCACGTTGCTTGAAAATAGGAACCACGATCTAGGAAGTGGCCATGAACACCATGATCGAAGCAAGCAGGGGAAGAAGGAATTCTGGAAATATCAAGGTAACCGTTCGAAAGCCCCCTCAACCGTTTATTGTGGCCAACGTGGGTATCAATCGAAGACGTGGAGATCGAAGGCAGACCCTGTGTCTATAAATAAAGAAGTGAAGTGAAGAGAGAAGCCCCCACAAAAATTCATATCATCTGACAACTCATACAAAATGATTGCTCAGAGATCTATCTTAGATTAGTTTAGTTTAAAGTAGGATCTTTTTGTAAGTTGAAGGCTTATTTGCATGTAAGATTGCTTTCGATTAAATTCAAGTTCTCTTATTTCTTGTAAGTTCTTCTCTTACCAGAGAATAGTCGTTTGTAAGTCCACTTTTGATTAAATTCAGTGTGCTTATTTTACTGTATTGTTCTTAGAAGAGTCTTAAGAGTGTTTGTACACAAATTTACCTTTGATTAAATTCAGGTTTGTTTGTGTTCAATCATCTTTTCTGGTTCGAAGCGCGTCAATCTTTTATTTGGTTGATACCTTAAGGAAAAATCCTCTTAGTTGAGGTAATCGAACGGATAACACAATTGCCTGATTGAGATTAGTAATTTCAAATCAATTTGAAAAGAGTAATTTCATCTGTGAAGTTATTTCTTTTCTGGCACGCCCGCACACAATCATTTGCCATTTGATTGAGATAATTCAGCCCAAACAATTTTTGGCACGCCCGGTGGGACCCGAAGGTGTCAAAATGCCAAGACTTCGAAAGCAAATAGGAACACCCATGGGTGATTTAGCGCCAGAAGAACAAGCTGTGCCAGAACAGGCACCAGAGTTAGGAACGCCAACGATTCCTGTTTTTCCTCAATTGGCTTCAGAACTCGAAGAGCCTCTTTATGAAGAACCCTCTTACGAGGCACCTCCTGAGGAAGTACTTCCAAGCTTCCAAAGAGGACAAGCCAGTGGCAAAGACCATGACAGAGAGGAAGTGTTTAGAGAAATGATGGTAGCTTTTCGAGAGATGGCCCAAACTCAAAGGGCCATGATCAAAAGCATGAAAAATAGGTTGCCCAACTTAGAGGCAGCAGGAAATAGCCCAGAGGATAATGGGCTAATTAATCATGCCAACTCGAACACTCACCAAAGTCCCTTCGAAGGAAGGCTTGGAGAGGATGTTGGTAGAAGTAGAATGAAATCTAGAACAGGTAAGGAAAAGATGTATCCAGAAGAAATACCACAATCTTGGTATGAGCCTGTGAGACCCCCAGAACCTGTCTTAGAGATTCCAGGACAGCCTCGTGGTGTTCACATAGGGGTTCGAAGGAATACCAGAGAAAGACAGAGTATGAATCCTCTCTTCGAACCCACGTTTGGGGAGTTGGAGGATGATTCAGAACCAGAATTGGTTCGTAAGCCCGAGAGAAGGGGTGAAAACCCACGACACCCTCGCCAAAAAGTCCCAACTACCAAGAATCCTCTTACGACGGCTTATGGAAACCATAGGTCTGTTCGAACTAATGAAGCATTTGATGAAATGCAACCTGCACCGTATGGAAGGATCCCTAGAGAGAGACAAGGGGATTTAGACACGACAAGGGGAGTTTATGAAGATGGTTTCATAGGACCAGAACCTCCTGTTGAAAATCAGGAGCAAAACTTCCTCATAGGCAATCCAGTACTAAGGGACCAAGTCATGGGTCTCATACAAGAGGTTTGTGGACCTCGAACTCGGGGGGTACAACCCCAAATTTATAGAAAACCATATCCAGAATGGGTAGACACGACTTTCCAAATCCCTCGAGAGTTTAAAATCCCAGATTTTACCTTGTTCTATGGGGATGGGAGACAGTCCTCTATAGAGCACATAGCAAGGTTTTCTGCCCAGTGCAAGAATTTGGCTCAAAATGGCTTCATGAAGTTGAAGCTATTCCCAAATTCTTTATCCGGGCCAGCTTTTGCATGGTATACTAATTTGCCACCAGAGTCAATAACTGATTGGTTTCAAATGGAAGAGGCGTTCCATGCACAATTCTTCAATGCTGAGCCTGAAGTCTCTATGGCAGACTTAGCAAGGCTGAAGCAGAAACCAGATGAGAAAGTAGTAGATTTCATATCTAGGTTCAAAAGAGCAAAGACCAAATGCAAACTTCGACTGCCAGAGGCAGAATTCGTAAGATTAGCACAAGATGGTTTAGAAAGAGAGCTTCGAAAGAGGTTTGATTCTACAGAGTTTAGGGACTTTGCAGATTTAACCTATAAAGTGGCTAGATACGAATCACTGCTAGAAGAGGATATGGACAGACATAATTCCTCTTACCCTACGTATTATAGGGATCCCAATTATGAGATCGATGCTGCAGAAATTATAGAGCATGATCCTTGTGTGTGTGAGCCTTTGATTCAAAAGAATGTATCTCTAGGACAGAAGTTCAAACAAAAGGAGATAACTAAAGTATATTCTTTTGATATATCAAAAGCAGATGAGATTTTTGATTTCTTGTTAAGAAAGAAAATTATCAAGTTGCCTTCGAATGTGAAACTTCCCACAGCAGAGGAAAAGAATGGGAAGACTTATTGCAAATGGCATGATTCTTGGTCCCATTCAACTAAGTCGTGTAATGTTTTCCGTGACAGGATTCAAGAACAAATCAAGAAAGGAAGGATCAAATTTCCAGAAAAGACTATGGGAATTGATACAACGCCTTTTCCAAAGGTAGAAGAAGTCAACACCAATGTGCCCTCCTCACTGGCTCGAACTGTCAAGAAGTATTGGCAGGATAAGGAGGCACCAGTGAACATGAATACTGTTCAATATGGAAGAGGCAGGCCACACTCTTGTTATCCTCGAGGCATGGGAATGAGGCCAACGCCCTATAAACGAAATGGTGATGGGTTGGTTTCACAGAGATTCCCAGGTAATAATCATTTGCCCATGTTGGAAGTTTCATTTTTGGAGTGCCTGTGCGTAGGTTGCAGGGCCAACTATCTGGTTTTTAAAGACTTGGACAGAAAGGGTGTGAGTTTCTTCCCTAAGGAGATGGGAATGAAGAGATTGGCTCCAGTCCAAGCAAGGCTAAGCGACAATAAGCCTTGGCTAGCACCAAAGGGAGACGTGCCCACTAGCCCTGTCCCAGCCATCCATAGAAGGGAGTTGCCACCTTCGAAGAAGGCCAACATTGGTCAGACAGTTGAGGCACCAGGAGAAGCCACACAAGAGGAATTCACTTTGGTGAAAGGGGTTCCTGATTGGTTTCTCAGGCAAGTCAAGCCAGATCTGTTCCAAGGATACAAAAGTTCCAACAGGAATGAGAACAGAACTTTCAAGCCACCAGCCTCGAACTCTGGAAACTGGGTGTTAATTAGGGATCCCAAGTCCCAAATACCACAAATGGTTCCATTGCTTTCAAGAACTCAGAAGAGGAAGCTCCAGAGGAAATACACGCTTTTCCAATCAGGAGAATCCTCAACGGGGGAAGAATCAGGCAGGAGAGCAAGGCCTAATCCACGGTTTGACAGGGTTAAGAGGGACCCAGAGGAATTTCGAGCCCAGTGTCATGAGAGAGAGACTTTGAAGAAAGTAGCCTCGGCCATGCTCGAAGAAGATCTTGATCCACCTTCTCCCAATTCATTGGCTAGTTACCAGTCCGGGTTACTCGAAGCCATGTTGGTAGAACAAGAAGGAATCGAAGGAAGTTCTTCGCCCATGGAGCTATCAACACAAGAGTTTGAGAGCAAGGAAGCTAAGGAAACTGAGGCACTTGAACCAGCCAAAGAAAGGGCAACAATCCAATTTGGCAAGCAGCCAGAGGTGCAGGTGAATATGGTGTATCCATGCTCTATGGATTTCTTCAAGAATGGTCAGACAAAGAAAGGCCAAGGTGATGCTTGGTCAGACTTGGTCAAGCCAGTTGACTTCGAAGAGGCACTGAGTGATGAAGAATTGAACATCATATGCGACAACTGTGATCTGGAAGAAGTGGCTCAGATTGAGATGGACGAGAACCTGGTATGTGAAATTGAGCAGAGTCAAGAGAGTTTGGAGGTAAGCTCAAAGGAAAGTGCTTGTTTTGTCCCAGAGTCCATGTCTGACGTCGAATACCCCTTGGTAATAGATTTAAATTATGTGGAAATTTCATATCCATTTAAATTACCTACTAATGCAATGAGACAACATTTGCGTCCATTATATATCACTGCATATTTCGAACCTACTAATGCAATGAGACAACATTTGCGTCCATTATATATCACTGCATATTTCGATGGAGTCCCACTTAACAGAATCCTAGTGGATAATGGAGCTGCAGTGAATATTTTGCCTTTCCAAACTTTAAAAAAGCTAGGGAAAGGAAAAGCAAAATTGATTCCAACTAGCACATCCATTGCAGGATTTACTGGGGAGAGTCAACATGCCAGGGGAATCATCTCCATTAGATTGGCAGTAGGAGGCATAGAGACTGATACTGCTTTCTTTGTGGTTGACACATATGCTAAATATAATGCTTTATTAGGAAGAGATTGGATTCATGTTAATGGATGTATCCCTTCCTCCATGCATCAGGAATTAATGATTGTCAAGTATGACAAAGGCAAAGAAGTGGGTGTTGAAGGAGTCAAAGCTGATCCACATCCATTTAGTGCCACAGCAAATTTTGCTGAAGCTGAAATGTACAAATCAGATGTAGTTCCTCTGAGTGAATTACTGCAAGCAGCCACTTACCCAACCAACGAGATGGAACTGGGAGAATTGGCAGAGCTGAAATCGAAGTTAAAACAAACTGTTGATTATGAATCAGACACCCCAAAAGATGATGCTGCTTGGATGTAAGTCCAAGGAAGGGGCAGAAGAAGAGGCCAACTCTTTGGCTTTGGTAAGATATGTCGCTTTGGGGATCGAGCAGAAGATTCAGGAAGACAATGTATGGGAAGATGTTATGCATGATGGTAAGCCTCATGAGGAGGAAATCCAGAGTGCTTCTCCAGGGCAGGTTGAAGCTCAAGACCTTCTGGAGGAAGTAAAATTGGGGGACGAGCAAAACCCCAACCCTGTGTTCATTAATAAACAGCTTGAACCAGAGGTGAAAGCTGGGTTAATAGCACTATTGAAAGCGAACAAAGATTGCTTTGCATGGAGTTACAAGGAACTGCCTGGATTGGACAGGGAATTTGTCACGCCCTCAATTTTCAACATAAATTAACAATATTATTTGAAATACAAAGTCCTCACAATCGTACGTACAATACCCCAAAATACAATTCAGTTTCCAATTCCACAAACTGGTCTACAAATACAATCTTCCAAGTAGGAATTTCATAACAAAGTGGTTTGTTATAGAAGAATTATAAAGTACTCTCCAAAATAGCTTTAACCGATAATGTCAGCATGCACTCCAAGTACTCCATGACCATGACCATGACCTGCAATGAACCTGAAATGGTAGGTTGAGCAAACACGTGCCCAGTAGAGAAATCTACACAACTATTATATACGAATGGGATGACAGGTAGAATGAATAACAGAAGTAAGGTACAATATCTCAAAGGATGACACGAAATCCAACTAGTAATTTTCCCAACGTCGACGACATAAATGAAGTACCGTGACTACACACCAAAACTCTAATTCAACCACGAGGACATACCATCTGTACGATTTTCTCATGACTACCACCGTCCCTCATATTACTTCGAATCACCAATTCGATATCTTGACTTATGAAACTATCGTAATCAAAGAATCGCAATGCCAATGTCATTCGTACCACCTACATTTTCACAATGATAGCCTCCTTTCATTCACATTATGCCACAATTTCCCCATCATTCTATATTATGAATAAAAGCTCCTGCCGGGCCAATTAAGAAATCCCGATACTCTCCACTAGTATCTCCCTCACTGATGGAGCTAATTCAAGTCACATATCACAGGTCACCATACCACAATTCCTCCGATACACTTCACAATTTAGTCATTCATCTCAATCACATATAATGAATTCACAACGAAAACTTATTCACATAAAAGTAGTACAGATAATTTCATCTCAATCAACTCGCTATCATTATGTTATTAGCTTCTCATCACCATACAAGCACTCACACATCAAAAGATAAACTCTCACAACGATTCATAGATTTCCACCTTGCAACTCGTAAAATCGTATAAGTTACGCAAGAGGTGTAACACATATCAAACACAAGGAAATGTCTCATGTAATCACGCCTAGCATTGTTTAACTCAAAGGAGTGTTCTATGTGTTCGTTTTTCACTTCACATGTTGACACATACAACCTTCGCCCCCCCCTTATATTCCTTATATTCTCTAAACCCTCATTTTAGTGTCAAACGACTCGTATGGAACCCAACGATCACTATCAAGTGCTAAGTATACCACTTGCCTCGTCAACTCATTCAAACAGTACTTAGAAGAATCTAAGAATACCCGCGTCTCACCCAAACAATTCTAAGGAAAAAGATTTTCCGACATACACGAACATACCTATCTTATTTTGGCTACCAAATCTTATTGGTTAAGAATTTGGAGATGAGACCACCACCATTGGAAAGTACATCTTTGGTACATGAATTTCGATATAAAATTTTCCCAAAACGGAGTTCGGATGAAAAAGTTATGCCCGTTCGAAGTTTTGCCAAAATGCTGAATTTTTCACTTCCTACCGGTAGGACACTTTTTCCTACCGGTAGGAGACCACAATTTCACGAAAATGACATTTCTGGACAGCTTTTCTACCGGTAGGACCAAAACTCCTACCGGTAGGACCTGGGTTCTCAGTGCACGATTTTCAGACTCCACCAGAACATTCCTAACAACGAAAACAACGATCTAGAGCACGATTCAAACACCAAATCAACGCATACACACATAATAGAAGTGAGAAATCCCTACCTCAAGGGTTTTGAGCAAAACCCGACCCTTTGACCAAGTCAACCGTAGCTCCACGAGGTCCGATCATGATTTTTCTTGGATATTTGGAAAGCCCGTACTCCGAATAGCAACTTTAATACTCGAGCTTTGTCCGGAACCTCACCCTAGTGAATGAAATCGAAGGGAGAAGAGAGGAGGGAGTTTTTCGGAGGAGAGGAGGAGAGAGAGACAGCCGAAGAGTGAGGGAGAGAAAAATGGGGGAATTATTCTCCCTGGGAAAAGATAAAGGTGGGGGGAGGAATCCCCTACTTCTCGCGCCACACACTCACACGTGCACCTCTTACATAATTACCTTTATATCCTTCTACCAACACGTCACACCGAATATCCATACTATCTATTTCGACGGGCCGTACGTGTATGAAAGAAAAATATGATCTCAAAATTACGGGTCTCTACATTCTACCCTCCTTAAAAAAAATTTCGTCCCCGAAATTTGCTTACTCAAATCCAACCAAGTCACAAACCACAATACCAAATGTCATACTGGAACTCCGTAATCAAAGCATCATCCTCTCCCTTCTACGTAGACTTTTCTCATCCTAATTACTCCACAAAACGTTCACTATCGATATGATTCAACCACTCAACACTTAATCACACACCACTATCATCTTCATAAAATCCTCATGTCCTCACACATGTACAAAGTCCTAGACTCCACATACCAATATAACAATTATACCAGAATCCAGCAAATAATCCCCTTACGTTCTCCAAGTGCTTCTCGAACTTTCTAGAAGGACAAATTAGATTGCTCATAAGGAAATTGAATTCTAAACTCCAAGTTCTATCTTTCCCAATCAACATCAATCAATGAATCAAGCCTTTACTCACCAATCCAAATAACGTCAAACATCTCCACTAAAAAAAAAAAAACCTAATAAGTCTTGAATCCTTAATCACATAACAACTCATCGCATTTTGCTTACCTATAAATATTCACTCACCACAATCAAACTCCCCGTACTTCAAGCTATTGACATTTCTTTCGACTTCAAGTATCAACACAAATGTAAACACCGCTCACAACTAATTCATTCTAGTAATACTGCTATCAATAAACATCAACAGCACTCTCATAACAATTCCCAAGTGGTCCATTGCCCCGTGGCAATCACTCGCCTTTCAAAAGAACACAATTAATCTCCGTTGGTATATCAAAACATTCATACCACAGAACTGCTAGCCATAACCTCCATTTCACATCCCTATCACCCACATAACTCCTATATCCACCCTGCGTAAATCTCGAATGTCTTTCATCCGTTTAACGTTCACACAATCAAAGGTCCAAAACTACTCCACTTTCCCTAGCCCACTTAGATTCATTACTAATTTCTATTTCCGAGAACTCAAACTCGCTTCTATGGAAATACATTCCTTCTATATAACTCAATACATCGCAATATGAAAACCGTTCAGATAAACTCCTAAACTCACCATTCTCCTTATCATAAGCCATTAACCACTCCCAACTAAGGGTCTACAGACTGCTGATACCTTCCGTATCTAACCTTTTAATTATATCATATAAAAAGATAGCAAGGTCACAAGCCAGATTCTAACTAGGAGTCATCTCCTCGTACGCACGTAACCATTAATGTCTACTCTGCACCGTACATTAAAGGCAAATCACACTCATTGGGATTACACATCAAATCAAGCATGCATGTTAAAGCTAAACAACGACAAGTTTCATACACGAAATACAACAATTAAATCATTCACTATTAGACTCATCCACGTAACAACAAACTCACGCAGTATCCCACGAACTCACAGAGTATCCAACAGTCTCACAAAGCATCCTGCGGACTCACAAAGTATCCATCGACTCACCAAGTATCAACAGACTCACAAAGTATCCAACGGATTCACCAAGTATCCACGGATTCACAAAGTATCCACGGATGCACAAAGTATCCAGCAGTCTCACGAGGAGTCTATCGGACCCACCAAGTGTCCAGCAATTTCACAAAGTGTCCATCGAACTCACAAAGTATCCAGCGATCTCACAAAGTGCCCATCGGACTCACAAAGTATCCCTCAGTCTCATAAAGCATCCACGGACTCACAAAGTATCCAACAACCTCATATTTCATGACTCTAGAAAGCCCAATGGTAATCTTGTTCTTTTCAACTTCATAATACCTTTCACATTTTCTGTTCACCCCTCAATCTCAAATACTCTTGTCAATTAGTCTACTCAAGTCACATTTTCCCATTTTCACAATCTCGAATATCATATATCAAATACTCAATATCGATATTAATCATTTCTCTATCAACTGTACAATCACACGGCATTTCATCATCAAATACCTACACAATGTATGCAATAGTTGCACTAACAAACTTTCACTACTATTGATTTTCTCGATACTAAAATTTTAAACACCAATATAAATACAATCAAATTGGCAGGCCTCTTCCTAAACACTAACAAGACTCCAGGGTTACAAACAACATGCCTGTATTTCTCTTTATATTCTAAGACTCTTACCGCCTCATTACTTAAGAATCAGTTTCACTCGCACCAATAACTTCTAACAGTCATGCTCACCACAAAGTTCACAGCTCACCAATTTCTCCTCTCAACTAAGTAGTCTTATCAGCCTCAATTTCCCGAAGGTATTCGCCACATCTACACTCAACCTCAATCACAACAACTTCTATTACAACCACCACCTATGTTATCACTGTCATTATCACTATTATCTCTTAATCTTTCTTAAACAAACTTGTCATCTCGATAGAACACTTGGATGTATCTTATACTGTCATTAGTCTAGCCTACATACCTAGTTACACCCCACACACGATCTCTACACTCCGATCCTTCCATTTTCAGCATTTTATTTATTCACATGCCCATCACTTCAAAGTTCCAACCATTCCCACTCAGGGCAATATTCACGTTTCGCCTTATTATCGACCTCAACAGTTCATATTCATATCGCCGTCACTCTAAAAGGTCTCTTGCCACGCCTACATCAATCACCCAACTCCAGTCACATCGATATAGTTCGTCTCAAGTCTTGTTGTCCCTCTCACTAAACAATATCTTTACTATTTTCTATCAATCTGCCATAACGACACCACAACGACTTCACCTCAGCAATGACGACTACAACACTATAACTCTTCTCAAGCCTAGAGATCTAGACCCTATACACAATCCTAGTGTCCAATTGACTCTCCGAGACTTCCATCTAGAAGGGGCGGTGATCAAGCGCCTCTTCTAACTGGATCTCATCGGCAGTCGCTTGGGTGTCCAGAAGACACATACCGTATCTAGACACCCTACCTGTGACCCTCATCTTTCTCAATCAACCTCAGATACAAATAGTTCCCGATGTGGGCTCAACTCGCCTGACCTATACTCACAGTCACTACTTCCATAATTATCACAATAACAACCAACAAGAGATATTGCCTCGATAGCTCATTACCTTTCTAAACACCCAAGATACTTTCTAGCTCTATTCTCGACATATACCTTACTCCCCTTGAACTTAACACAACTCAAATCACACGAAACTTACCCCATGCACGTAAAACTTAACACATAATCCAAGCGATTCAAATAGAAATATATCAAACATTTATCTCGTAAGTCACATCAATACTCTATCTCTTTCATCAGATACTAACATATATCCTGTTTCGCACTTCAATATCACCACAACTCACAACCGCTACAATGAGGTCAAAGCCTCCAACTTCCCAATGCATGTCAATGACTCTATGTCACTTTGCCATGATTCAGAATGCAACGATTTTGTTTTGAACCCATGAGACTAAGTCTCCCCACGGTCTCTAAGTATTCTAACCTAACGCTCTGATACCAAGTTGTCACGCCCTCAATTTTCAACATAAATTAACAATATTATTTGAAATACAAAGTCCTCACAATCGTACGTACAATACCCCAAAATACAATTCAGTTTCCAATTCCACAAACTGGTCTACAAATACAATCTTCCAAGTAGGAATTTCATAACAAAGTGGTTTGTTATAGAAGAATTATAAAGTACTCTCCAAAATAGCTTTAACCGATAATGTCAGCATGCACTCCAAGTACTCCATGACCATGACCATGACCTGCAATGAACCTGAAATGGTAGGTTGAGCAAACACGTGCCCAGTAGAGAAATCTACACAACTATTATATACGAATGGGATGACAGGTAGAATGAATAACAGAAGTAAGGTACAATATCTCAAAGGATGACACGAAATCCAACTAGTAATTTTCCCAACGTCGACGACATAAATGAAGTACCGTGACTACACACCAAAACTCTAATTCAACCACGAGGACATACCATCTGTACGATTTTCTCATGACTACCACCGTCCCTCATATTACTTCGAATCACCAATTCGATATCTTGACTTATGAAACTATCGTAATCAAAGAATCGCAATGCCAATGTCATTCGTACCACCTACATTTTCACAATGATAGCCTCCTTTCATTCACATTATGCCACAATTTCCCCATCATTCTATATTATGAATAAAAGCTCCTGCCGGGCCAATTAAGAAATCCCGATACTCTCCACTAGTATCTCCCTCACTGATGGAGCTAATTCAAGTCACATATCACAGGTCACCATACCACAATTCCTCCGATACACTTCACAATTTAGTCATTCATCTCAATCACATATAATGAATTCACAACGAAAACTTATTCACATAAAAGTAGTACAGATAATTTCATCTCAATCAACTCGCTATCATTATGTTATTAGCTTCTCATCACCATACAAGCACTCACACATCAAAAGATAAACTCTCACAACGATTCATAGATTTCCACCTTGCAACTCGTAAAATCGTATAAGTTACGCAAGAGGTGTAACACATATCAAACACAAGGAAATGTCTCATGTAATCACGCCTAGCATTGTTTAACTCAAAGGAGTGTTCTATGTGTTCGTTTTTCACTTCACATGTTGACACATACAACCTTCGCCCCCCCCTTATATTCCTTATATTCTCTAAACCCTCATTTTAGTGTCAAACGACTCGTATGGAACCCAACGATCACTATCAAGTGCTAAGTATACCACTTGCCTCGTCAACTCATTCAAACAGTACTTAGAAGAATCTAAGAATACCCGCGTCTCACCCAAACAATTCTAAGGAAAAAGATTTTCCGACATACACGAACATACCTATCTTATTTTGGCTACCAAATCTTATTGGTTAAGAATTTGGAGATGAGACCACCACCATTGGAAAGTACATCTTTGGTACATGAATTTCGATATAAAATTTTCCCAAAACGGAGTTCGGATGAAAAAGTTATGCCCGTTCGAAGTTTTGCCAAAATGCTGAATTTTTCACTTCCTACCGGTAGGACACTTTTTCCTACCGGTAGGAGACCACAATTTCACGAAAATGACATTTCTGGACAGCTTTTCTACCGGTAGGACCAAAACTCCTACCGGTAGGACCTGGGTTCTCAGTGCACGATTTTCAGACTCCACCAGAACATTCCTAACAACGAAAACAACGATCTAGAGCACGATTCAAACACCAAATCAACGCATACACACATAATAGAAGTGAGAAATCCCTACCTCAAGGGTTTTGAGCAAAACCCGACCCTTTGACCAAGTCAACCGTAGCTCCACGAGGTCCGATCATGATTTTTCTTGGATATTTGGAAAGCCCGTACTCCGAATAGCAACTTTAATACTCGAGCTTTGTCCGGAACCTCACCCTAGTGAATGAAATCGAAGGGAGAAGAGAGGAGGGAGTTTTTCGGAGGAGAGGAGGAGAGAGAGACAGCCGAAGAGTGAGGGAGAGAAAAATGGGGGAATTATTCTCCCTGGGAAAAGATAAAGGTGGGGGGAGGAATCCCCTACTTCTCGCGCCACACACTCACACGTGCACCTCTTACATAATTACCTTTATATCCTTCTACCAACACGTCACACCGAATATCCATACTATCTATTTCGACGGGCCGTACGTGTATGAAAGAAAAATATGATCTCAAAATTACGGGTCTCTACAGAATTGGTGGAGCATAGATTGCCTATCAAGCCACAATTCAAACCTGTAAAGCAGCCAACCAGGAAGATGAGTCCAGAAACTATTGCAGGAGTCAAAAAGGAGATGCAGAGGCTTCTGGATGCAGGGTTTATTAGAACAGCCAGGTATGTCGAATGGTTGTCCAATGTGGTTCCAGTCCCTAAAAAGAATGGGACTATCAGGATCTGTGTTGACTTTCGAAACCTAAATACTGCAACTCCTAAAGATGAATATCCAATGCCTAATGTGGATACACTTGTGGATGGTTCAGCTGGACACAAGATATTATCCATATTGGATGGGCATTCGGGGTATAATCAAATTTGTATTGCAAAGGAAGATGTACATAAAACAGCATTTGCTTGCCCTGGTAATATTGGCATTTTTGAATGGGTCAAAATGCCATTTGGACTAAAAAATGCTGGAGCCACTTACCAGAGGGCAATGAATGCCATTTTCCATAGTTTGGTTGGAAGTTTTCTTGAATGCTACATAGATGATATCATTGTGAAGTCAAATTCTAATGAAGATCATTTGAAACATTTGGAGAAGGCATTTCAACAAATGAAGCATTATCAGTTGAAATTGAATCCAGAAAAGTGTTCTTTTGGAGTGTCAGCTGGAAAATTTCTAGGGTATTTAGTCCACAACAGAGGAATACAAGTTGACAAGAACAAAGCAAAGGCTATTATTGAAGCCAAACCTCCTTCTACAAAGAAGGAGCTGCAAAGGTTTCTTGGTCAATTAAATTTCCTTCGAAGGTTTATATCTAACACTGCAGGGAAAACTAAAATCTTCTCTTCTTTGTTGAAATTGAAGGAAGGGGAAGAATTCAAGTGGTCCAGAGAGCATGATGAGGCCTTCGAAGCCATCAAGGGCTATCTAGCCAACCCTCCTGTTTTGGCACCTCCCATCAAAGGAAAGCCAGTGAAGTTGTACTTAGCTGCAACGTACGACTCAATAGGAGTACTGTTGGCTCAAGACAATGAGGATGGCAAGGAGAGAGCAGTTTATTATCTTAGTAGGTTCCTAAACTCCTGTGAATGCAAGTATGCTGCAGTAGAGAAATTGTGTTTAGCTTTATTTTATGCTTCCAAGAAACTCAGGCATTATATGTTGCCTAGAGTAACTTATGTTATTTCTCAAACTGATGTAATTAAGCACATGCTTTCGAAGCCAGTGCTTAGTGGGAAAATTGGGAAATGGATAGTGTCTTTGATTGAGTTTTGTCTTGAATATGTACCACAAAAGTCAGTAAAAGGCCAGGCATTGGCCAACTTTCTAGCTGATCATCCAAATGAGCTTGAGACACCAAATGCGTTGGAAGCCACTGTGGTTGAGATCAAGCCATGGAAACTATGGTTCGATGGGTCAAAAACAGCTCAAATGGCTGGAGTAGGCATAATTATTGAATCTCCCCAAGGGTTGAAAACCAAATATGGTTTTCGACTGAATGAGGGACAATGCTCAAATAATCAGGCAGAATATGAAGCGTTGATCATAGGATTGGAAATTTTACTTAACCTGAAATTGAGTGTTGCTGAAGTTTTTGGAGATTCTCAGTTAGTGATAAATCAGCTAAATGGACAGTTTAAATGCACTAGTCCAGCGTTGATAATTTATCATCAACAGGCCAAGAGGTTGATAGATCAGTTCTATATGCTCACTTTAACTTATGTTCCCAGATTCTTTAATGAAGAAGCTGATGAGATAGCTCAAAGGGCATCTGGTTTCAGAGTTATATCAGAGAATGAAAAGGAGTTTTGTCAATTAACTTTGAGAAAATCTCTGCCCATGCTGCAAAACAGAATAACTGGTTTCGAAGTTTTGGAAATTAATGTCCCTATTAATCAAAATGTTGATTGGAGGCAAGCATTAATTGAATATTTAACCAAACCAGACAGTGTTGCAGACAAGGCAACCAGATTGAAGGCAATAAACTACATAATGTATAATAATGAGCTATTCAAGAGAGGGATGGACGGCCTTCTGTTGAAATGCTTAAACAAGGTAAGTGCCTTTAAGGTAATGGCTGAAGTACATGAAGGAATTTGTGGAGCACATCAAGCTGGCGTAAAAATGAGATGGTTGATAAGGAGGTATGGTTATTATTGGCCTACTATCCTCAAAGATTGTATAGATTATGCAAAAGGATGTCAAGCCTGTCAAAAAACAGGTCCACTCAAGCGTTTGCCAGTCACAGATTTGCAATATGTGATAAAACCATGGCCTTTCAGGGGTTGGGCTATGGACATGATTGGGATGATTTATCCTCCTTCATTGGAGAAGCATAAATTTATCTTAGTGGCTACTGATTATTTTACAAAGTGGGTGGAAGCACAAGTTTATCAGGAGGTAAAACAAACCCATGTTATTGATTTCATAAAGGGAATCATATACAGGTTTGGAAGCCCTCAAACGATAACGGTGGATAATGGTTCCATATTCGAAGGGAAACTGGTAAAGAATTTTGCTAGTAACCATGGAATTTCATTAATATATACCAGCACTTATTATGCTCAGTCAAATGGTCAAGCAGAGTCAACCAACAAGATTATTAAGAGGGGGATTCAAAGAATGGTGGATCAGAACCCAGAGGTTTGGCATGAGTTGTTACTTGACACTTTGTGGGCATATAGAAATACAAAGAGGACTAGCACGGGTACTACTCCATTTGCCTTAACTTATGGACATGATGCTGTGTTGCCTATGGAGATTACTGTAAGATCTCAAAGAGTAGCATGTCAAAATGATTTAGATACAGGATCTTATCATCAGGCCATGCACATGGAGTTGGAAGATATTGATGAAGCCAGAATAAAGGCTTTAAACCAAATCATGTTGCAAAAAGCAAGAGTAGCAAGGAGTTATAATAAGAGAGTCTCTCTTCGAAGCTTTGATGAAGGAGATCTTGTGTGGAAGGTTATTCTTCCCATTAGGGATAGGAGAATAAAAAAGGATGGATTAGGAAAAGGGGCGCCAACATGGGAAGGTCCTTTTCAAATCCATAGAGTGTTGAGAGGAGGAGCCTATCATTTGAGAAATCTGGATGGTTATGTTCATCGAAGGAAAATCAATGGAAGACATCTCAAAGCTTATATTCCATCTATATGGGAATCCTTTCATAGAAGGTAGCCTTCGAAGGATGGATTTTGAGGGTTACAATGGGATTTGGTTAGGTTAAGCTAAAACCAAAGCGAATTCTGTATGGCATTTGGTTGTATAGTGGTGTGATTTCAATTGGTTTTGATATTCAGAAGTTCTTTTCTTTATATGATCACCTTTCGGTCAAGGTGTCATTATTAGCATTCGAAGCCATGAAAGAGTCGAGCATTGTCAGCCCAAATTTTCCATTATATTTATGAAATAGCAAAACAAAAGAAAACCCAAATGGGTTGAAACAGATCCAAGTGGATCTGAACAAAAATGAACACAATCAGATCCAACTGGATCTGAACAAAAAATTCTGGCTTCAAAAGCAAAAAAGGAAGATCATATTTGATCCTCACAGTCCCAAAGGAGAATCTTTAAGAGGATCCTCCCTCCGGGGAATTTTTTGCTTCATGAGCCGAGAGGACGGATGAGAGATCATCCCAGGTCCTAGCCAAGCAGAGACGTGAAGCTGTCTCCACGCACACCAGCTGGCTTCGAAGCTGCTCGACCTCGCTTCGAAGGGCCTGGAGATCCGTTTGGATCTCTCTCTTGAGCTCCGAAAGCATGTTGGCTAACCTAGCAATCTCAGCTGCAAGGTTGACAGAAAGAGTGGGTTGAACAATATCCATGATTGGATATGTGGAGTAGAGAGAGTGAAAAGAGGGAATGCACCGTCCTGTTAACACATGGGTTTATTTATACTTAAACAAGCACAAAGAATCCACTTCAGTGATTATGGACATTGATGAGTGGAAACATGTAAGGCTCAGAAGACGAAGGGTCTGAGGGCGTTTGGACGGCGTGCTTGCTTATCATTAATGGATTGCAACTCACAATGAGACGGCTGGAAAACCTCGGGAAGTGGATGAGTTGCACTAATTAATTTAGACCATATGCATTTGGTTTTCGGAGAGCCAGCTTGTTTTGGCGTCGTCAACATTGTTTATTATTTATTCAAGGGCTTCGAAGCAGAAACCCAGTCAGGGTAAATAATACAAAAATGCTGATGAAGGAGTTTTGCTTCCTTGACTTTCTTTATGCTTATTACGTCCATGTTAGTATGTAGCATCAGAAGCAGAATGAAGCAGTAGCGAAGGGCTAAACTACCAGTTCATTGGTCAAAGCCAGCGTTGGAAATATAAATAGAGAATAAGTATCTTTTCATTTCATCAACTCAGGAAGTTACAAGGGATTACATCAAGAAACCTATCTAAGGATCCATTACATTTGCATAAAGGATTACATCGAGAAACCTATCTAGGGTCTATTAGTATCTCGAAGCTGGGTCCCTAGGGATCAAAGCTGAGTCTCTAGGGATAATCCAACTGAAATACAAAGACTAGGACCAAGCTTCACTGAGACTTGATCCAATCTCTCTACCAATTATTGGTAGGGATATAGAGCTCCGGGAATCACAGTTGGAAGCTCATAGCTCCATTGGTAGGTAGGTGGGCTTCGAAGACCATTATTGGTTAGAATTTTTGGTCTTCGAAGCAACCGCTGGATACAGCCACATCGTAAGAAATGATGTGGCTATACCCAGAAGCCTTAGGGGGTAAGGGAAATCTCGTAAGAAATGATGTGGCTATGTTTGGAGGCTTTTCTTCAGAAACAGGGGAAGAGGTTTCATGATGGGTTTCTTTGGAACCCTAACTGGAAAGCTGGCTTAGAAGTTGCTGCAAGAAGAGAGGGCGGAGGAAGAAGATGCTTGGTAAGTTTTCTTTTTCCAAGACCTCTATTTATACTATTGAGCCTGGGAATATTCATTTATGGCACTTTAAGATGTGGTAGGTGAAGCGTTGGCACAGTAGTTTTTCCGAGTTATTGAAAGTGGAAAACAGGGTTTGAATTAATTGTGGATGTACTTGCCCAAGAGAATCGAATATTTAATGAAAGAATAAAGTACAAAACTGTGCAAAGTTACAGAAAAGGACTAGTTACATTGCAAATGGTAGTTAGTAGTCCTCGAAGAGAACTAAAGTTAGCATCCAAAAGGGACGTATGAGCTGCTTTTCTCCTCTGTTCCTCTCGAAGGGAAGGAATTAGCCGTGGGAGCATCGACTCATCCCTTAATGCTTCACCCTCAAGCTCTGGGAAGCCCCTTGAAACTTCAGCTCTCTCTTCCCTAACTTTCTCCAGTTCTTCTTGTAACCGCTGCATCTTTTGGTCGAGCTCTGAAAGCTTATCCTTTCGAGCTTGATATAGAGATAAGCGAGAAGCGGTCTCGAGTGCTTTGGCTTCTAACTTGTTGACCTTCTTGAGGGTTGGGCCAATGCTCTCGGACAAGAAATGGTTATGGGCAATCAATTCACTAAATTGTTTGAGGTTCTCTTGGAGAGTGGAATTGATTGACAAGGGAAGATCTTGAGAAAGAAATAAGGCCTGGTAGCACACCTCGAAGTGATAGGCTAAACTGTGTTCAATCAAAGTAGGAAGTCCTAGTTGGTTTAGAGTCCTCAGAAGACTCTTTAGTGTCTGAACTTCTTCCTTCGAAAGAGCATGGTTAATCCTAAATGAAGGCAAGAGAAGAGGTGTGGAGGGGCTCAAGAGTTGTTGAAGGCTTTCCAAGGGATTCGAAGAGATAAGAGGAGTGGGAGTAGCAATTTTATTGCAGAATTCTTCCAATTGGCTCTTAAAGAAAGTTATGTCGAAAACAACTAAGGGCAGGTTAATTGGAGGAGAAGAGGATGTGGGATGATCTTCAAGAACATAAGCCATACCAGTTGCCTGCATAAAGTTTATTAAGTCGAAGTTAAGTTGAATATAAAACAGGAAATGAAAGGTATGACTGGTTGTCAAGAGTACCTGATCTGAGGAGGAGGTTGAACTAGAGCCCTGATCCTCAGCATTTCTAGGAATATGGCTCTTCGAAGCCAAAGTAGGGTTCGTCCTTAGAGGTCCCTCCCCTGAAACCGGTGAGGGAGTGAGGGGGAAGTCTCTCTGAAGGATAGGAAGTGGCCCCACAGCCTTCGAAGGGGCCAAACTGGCCAGTACTTGTGCAAAGGCTGGCTCAGTAAGGATTGACAGCAAAGTGTGCATGTCAGCATCCTTTGCAGCAGAGTCTTTCTGTACAGAAAGAGTTTGAACAGGGGATGCCTGCAGAAAACAAAGGTGAGTTAGTATGAATTCTTTCACAATTCGAAAGATGAGTGTTCAGAAGGTACCTCTTGTGGGACATCTTCTGAGATTTGAGGTAAAGGCTCTATCACTTCTTGTTGAATGCAGGGAGCAGGGGTTAGGTCCAATGCCTCAACAGGGGATGTAACTTGAGCCTACAAAGAAGTTAACGGTGAATCACAATCACAAGAGACACATGAGAATGTGTACAGCATGAATTGACTTACCTCTTTTGGGGAGGAAGGCTCCTTTGGAGAAGCAGGCCTCTTGGGAGGATTTGTTTTCCTCGCATAGGGGATGGTTTCTTTCACTTGTTTTGCTTCACCTGGTTCGAATTCAAGAATCAGTATTGCAGCAAAGTTCTTTTGGTCCTAAGGGAATACTGGATCATAAGTGGGAAAGGAGTTTACCCCTTGAGGTCAGTAGCTCTGTGTCACTCTCTGTTTCTTCATCACTGGAAGAAACCTGAAGGCCACGCTTCCTGGTGGTCCTTGTCCTCTTCGAAGCTGAAAGGAAGGGGGCAAGAGGGTGGCTCAGATAAAGAATAGGAATTTAAAGACTAAATAGAGGGAAGGAAACCAACCTGGGGGTGCAGCTGAGGGCTCAAGATAGTGCTTGGTGGGAATTACTTCTTTGGGCGGAGAAGTAATTTTTCTTCTCTTCGAAGCATTTTCTGAAGGAGAGGGGGCTCCTGCAGTATTGAATGTAATTAGGTTTGATTTTTGGCAGAAAAGAAGGGAGGAGATTCAGAAATAATTACCTCTTTTCTGTGTTACCCTCGTAGATTGCCTTCTTGGTGGAGAGGGAGGAACGACCATTGCGATGGGAGAGGCTTCAACTGGAGTCAATCGCTGTTCGACTTCGCCTCCAGCAATGTCTTCGATCCCTCCAGCTATGCCAAATGCGTTGTCAGAAGAGAAGGAGGACGAGTCATTTTTGCCTCCGTGACCAAACTCAGACTTCTCGAACCCAATGTGGGCTAAAAACCGCTTGTAGGGCTTAACCCCCGAGAGGAAAGAGCAATTAGAGTGCCACCAGGCGTCAAATGCAGAGGTGGTGCGTACCTCAGGTTCCTTGAACTCCTGGGTAATGGTTCTCCTCAGTGCATTTCTAGCTTGGGCAAACCCCGTTAGGAAATGGTCAGCCAAGATAGGTGATCGTTCAGACATACAAATGTTGGCAAAGCCACAGTAAGGGGTAGGTATGCCCTGAACAAAGTCCAGTTGCCTAGCAAATTGTGCAGGGCAGTATACCTCTGCATGTGCTATGGACTTGAGGGTGTTCGACGAGGAAATGAAGATCTCTCTGCTCGTCAGAATGTTGCTCCATGCTTGGAGAGCTCGAGAAGATTTTCCTTGTCTATCCGTCAGGATGTCGAACAGCCATGCTGGCCCGACAAGAGTAGGATAGGGATTGGGCCACTCCCTGTCTGACGTAAGACCAGCAAATAGGCAGAGGTAGTACACCAAGGTCTGTGTTGTGCTGTCCTCTGGGTGAACGTAGGTGTCACCATGAACATTGGGCGTCTCAGCAAGGCCAACAAGAGATGTGGGTGCTTTGAAGGGACCCAACTCAGGGAAATAGGCATGAAGCCATAGTTGAATGAACCATTGGGGACCTCCCTGTGAGTAGTTCAAACCCTTCTGGTAGAAGTCAAACCCAGCTTTGTAGACGTGGCCAAGGAAGAAGGAGGCGAAGTCGAACTCTTCACCTCTGGCAAGTGCCAATGCCACCGGAACAAATTCGTTCATCACTCTTTTTCCAGAATGGCAGAAGATGTGCTTGCAGAGGGTATAGAGAATGTAGGCAAAGAACTCTGTTTCAGTCACTTCGCCTACCAATTTCTTTTCCCTGGTACAGAAATGGGAAAAGGCCCCGTTTGTAGCAGTCAAACGAGTGAAGCCCTCGGGAGGATGATACTCCTGGGAAGGGTCAAATTGAGGGCCATATGGAATGAGCCCCAGCATTTGGGCAACATCCAGAACTGTGGGTGCCATCATGCCACAGTTAAAGCGAAAGAAGTTGAAGGATGGGTCCCAAAAGGCCAAAGCGGCCTGAATCAGAGAAGGATTTTGTGGGACCCCCCTTCGAAGGAGGGTAATAATTCTTCTCAAACCCACCTTCTCCAAGTCGTCCGACTTCGCAGCCAACATACGGGTGGTCCATATCTTCCAATCTTTGTCCAATGTGGGCCAGCAGGAGAAGGATTTCTTTGGGAAGTTTTGCCAGTCGAGGCTCGAACAAGCCCGGATTTCGGCCTCCCCCAATCGAGGATAGTAAAGGGAAAGGTTAGTAGGGATTTCCCCTATGAGTTGAGGACCCAGAATGTAAGTACCTTCCTCGTTAGGGTTTGGGATGAAGACCCTGGCGTCGAGGTAGGGCTCTCCGGTCGGTCCTGGTGTTTGTCCTGACACGAACCGCCTTAATGCCAGAGAGGGAGTAGCGTACTCTCGGACTACTGGATTGCTGGAAGATGCCATCGATTCAGTTTGGTTTTGGCGTTGTTGGAGAGGAAATGAAGAGAGGGTTTTGTTCTTGGGAGATTTCGAGTTGAAAAAGCTTGAGTGCATAGAATGCAAGGGGTGGTTTTGAATTAATTCCGCTTTTATACTCCTGCAAGTGGGCCAGGCCTATAGTGGGCCCATACCCTGGGGTCCGCTGGGATTGGGTTTTGCTCTTTTAAAGAGTTATTATTGTTAGAATTTCTATTTTAATAGTAAGTCTCAGTCCAGCGTATTGGTAAAGAAGGGGAATTTCATTAAACAAGAAAAATGCTACTGGATTACAAAATTAAAATTTGCATATTTACACCAAAAAAAAAAAACAACAAAACAAGGGAAATCCTAGTTTCTATAAAATGCAAATTAGGCCTTCGAAGGGCCTAGGTGCTAAGGAGTTGCTTTTTTATTCTCGAAGTAGTGAGGAAAGGACCAAGTTACAAGGCTGTGGAACTTGTTCCATGCAAATTGGAGGAATTTCAACTCCATTTTCCTCATCTCTTCTTTGGAGTCTGACTCCAATTTCTTCTCCAGCAGAGGCCTAAAGCGGAGCACCAGTGCTTTGGCCTTCCTTCGAAGCTTAGCCTCTTTTATGGGACGCTTCACTTGTCGTCTTTTGAAGCGCCTTCGAAGCTTTTTGTCTGCATGGCCAGGCATCACTTCGAAGGACTCAGCGGTGAAGTTCTCAATCTGGTCATGCAACTTCTCAATCCTTTCTTTGGCAATGGCATAATCTTGAAGGATTTGATCGAAGCAATACGCAGCAGTATTGGCTTCGAGCCATGACCTGATCACTGGTAGGAAATCCAGGAAACAGTGGATTTGATAAGAAACCGCGGAGGGAATGGAGCATAGTACCAGTGTTTCACAAGCCCATTTGAAATTGGTAAGTGGGACTTGTTCTTCCAGGATGTGGATGTCCAGGAATGAGAAGGCCGCAAGGAGCTGCAGAGCTTTGCTCTTGTCAGTAGGATAGATGGAATAACCATATTGCCATTGGAAATGAGGAGTGTTGATGGCAAGGTTATTCACTTCGTTGAACCAGTCGGGCTCTTCAGGAAGGGGAACCAACTTATTGGTCTCTTCGAAATCAGCTGGAAAGTGTGGGGTTTGTACCTCTGCGAGCCAGAGGGTCTTTTGGGCTTGGGCTATGCGTTTGAAGTCGCAATAGGGGGCAGGCCCAAGATAGTTTTCCTCTTGTTTGAGGAAAGGAGAAAATTTGAGGGACGAATAGAGTGATTCGAGCATGCCCATGTGAACGGTGTCGTTACCGCTCAGTGGCAGGAAGTGGCTCGCCAAAAGGGTTCGAAAGTGATGGAATCTATTGGGTGTGGGGTCAGGTTGATCGAATTTGACCAGTATGGTGCCAGTATTGGTATTGGTGGAATTTTCTCCCCATGAGCCCCAGTTGGACCCATCACACGAATTCGAAGGGGTTACGGAAGAATCCCAACCCGTGGGAGATGGGTTGGGGGTATGGAATGTTCGATCAGAGATGATTTTGCCTGCCAACATTCGAGGGGAATTTGGAGGAGACATTTGGGGAGAGTAAGATTGATGATCGAGGTTATCTAAAATGAGATTGATTTCTGGAAGAGAGTCCATAAACGTAAGACTTCTTATCGGAGAAGACTTCAATTCGAAGAGGTTTATGAGGGGTAATGTGATTCGTTAAACCCTGTCATTAACTGCCATTTATAGGAAGATTATTGTAGCTATCTTTGGGAAGCTCAATAGACGTGCATGGGAATGAAATCCTGTCATGCTTCGTGCGTCCGAATTTGAAGGGACATGGGCAGAGAACGTGTGCCATTAACGTTTATTTAGCATAAATAAATGTTAATGCGGGGGGTGTGTTTACATCCTGAAAAATGCCACCCAATGAAAAAATTCCACGTGGCCCCGAACAGTACGGCGGTTGTATGGAACCTGTCCCAGTCGAGTGCCAATTGCAGAGGATTGCGGAAATTAAGGGAGGCACGGTTTTTATGATAAACGGTGTCGTTTCAGCGTAAACCGGTGTCGTTTGAGTAGTGATTAAATACTGGTTTGGGAGATTATTGGATCTAATCGTTGATTTAGACTGTACGATCATCGAACGGTGTCCTCATTGCCCTGTTTTATAACTGAAATTTGATTCAATTACAGGGGATCATTTTGGAAGCAGACGTGTTGCATTAATTCACGTTGCTTGAAAATAGGAACCACGATCTAGGAAGTGGCCATGAACACCATGATCGAAGCAAGCAGGGGAAGAAGGAATTCTGGAAATATCAAGGTAACCGTTCGAAAGCCCCCTCAACCGTTTATTGTGGCCAACGTGGGTATCAATCGAAGACGTGGAGATCGAAGGCAGACCCTGTGTCTATAAATAAAGAAGTGAAGTGAAGAGAGAAGCCCCCACAAAAATTCATATCATCTGACAACTCATACAAAATGATTGCTCAGAGATCTATCTTAGATTAGTTTAGTTTAAAGTAGGATCTTTTTGTAAGTTGAAGGCTTATTTGCATGTAAGATTGCTTTCGATTAAATTCAAGTTCTCTTATTTCTTGTAAGTTCTTCTCTTACCAGAGAATAGTCGTTTGTAAGTCCACTTTTGATTAAATTCAGTGTGCTTATTTTACTGTATTGTTCTTAGAAGAGTCTTAAGAGTGTTTGTACACAAATTTACCTTTGATTAAATTCAGGTTTGTTTGTGTTCAATCATCTTTTCTGGTTCGAAGCGCGTCAATCTTTTATTTGGTTGATACCTTAAGGAAAAATCCTCTTAGTTGAGGTAATCGAACGGATAACACAATTGCCTGATTGAGATTAGTAATTTCAAATCAATTTGAAAAGAGTAATTTCATCTGTGAAGTTATTTCTTTTCTGGCACGCCCGCACACAATCATTTGCCATTTGATTGAGCTAATTCAGCCCAAACAACACCAAGTCCTAGCCTGCATTGAAGCATAGGTTAGTTAAGTCAACACATCGATCGGGTGACCCGAACAAATCGATCTTGATACATATAATGGGGAAATAATTCATGTTTTTATCCGATCTAATTCACCTACTTTCAAGAATAAGTAGATGATGAGTGTAATATTTCTTGATTCAATAATAAGCTGAAAGTGCATGTGAAAGCCTAAAGCTTACCACATTCCTCTTCTCTCCGGCCCATGTGGTGGTGTATCTAGAGCTTGAGCAAACAACAATGTAGAGCAACAAACAAAGAAAGCCAAATGAAACATTGTGCTTATATATATTAGAGCATTCGCAATGGGAATAATCAAAATGTGTCATGTCAGTATTTGATTATCCATTTAATTCATAATCAAACTTAACAATCTCTACCTCCACATTGATTACTTTTGCATCCCTAACAAAAAAAAAACCTTACAATACACAATGCACCTATGTCCAATCGCAAATGAGTTCCAATCATACACCCAAGCACACCAAATTATTTGTCTCGATGAGACGATTCCAATGTGGGGTGTTTTTGAGTTATTGAGTTTTAAGTTTGGTTATTGGGTTTGGTTATTGAGTTTTAGTTATTGGTAAAAGTTGTTAAATTTGGTTATGGAATGGGTGGAATTTGGTTATTTGTTAAAAGATTTGTAATTTTGCTTATTACAATGTAAGGTATTTTTTGAGCATTGTCGATAAATTTGCTTATCCACATCCATTTGCTTATTACAATGGAAATGCTCTTAGAGTTTGTTGGAAAATCTCAAATGGTAACGTTAATTGTTATTGCTTTCCAAAATTTGGTTCCACTAGTGAAAAGTTTTATTGCCCCGTTAAGGTCAAATAGAAATGCATTTATTTGACTTTAGATCAATAAATAGCTTACCAAAACTTTGTTGATTTTTATAGGGGTGTTCAAAAAATCGCCCGAACCGCAACATCGATCCGATCCTGACCGAACCGTCCTATTTGGTCCGGTTCTACGGTCAGGTTATGGTTCCAAAAAAATAAAAACCGTTAATTTTGATTCGGTTACTGATTCTCAATTAATGAACTATGGTTAGAACCGAGCTGGACCGTTTAAAACCAAGATAAATATAGAAATACATATGTGTGTGCATTTAAATATGTATTTAAATTTGATAGCTTAATCTTTTCTTTGCTAAACTTAATTTATTTAGATATAAATCTCATTTGTCAAGAAAAGTCGTAAAAGAAGACATTTGGAAAAAGCCGAGACCCAGAAAACACCGACTATCACTATAGCCATAGCCGACGTTTTACGTCGCCTATGCGGCCGATAATTCTAAGGATTTTGAAATTGCGGGAGGCCCTGCCCTCCATAAGCCGAAGGGTGGTTCTGTCTCTGAGTTCCGTTATAAGACGAAGGGTCCGTTAGTTGGTGATGCAAGGCTGGCGGTTTTTGATATGTTAGAAGGAATTACTGTACTTGGGACATAGCACTTGTACTAGACGATATGCACCCAGTGTCCGTATCTCTCTCAGATAATGAGAAGGTTAAGGTGCCTAATTGACATTTGAATCATAGTTTAGTAACTCTCAACATTCCCTTTTATCATCCCACCAGATTTTTTGACAATATAATATAAAGGATAGGAGAATAAATTTTATCCATCGCTGGTGTAAAACCTCAGTTTTCCACTATCGTCTGTTATGGGTCCCAACGAGTGTCTATTATTGTAATCTGAACTGTTTATAACTTCATATTATAAGACCCGCAAGCCATGCAAAAAATCAACTTCATTGAAAGTCGATAGATATGTCAAAATTTGAATTTTGGTTTATAAAATGAACGATTTGATTTTTGTCAATAACAATAAAGATAAACTGTCTATTTTACAAAGCAAAATTCATTTTTTGATACTCTTATCGATATCCGATCAAGTTGATATTTTGCATGGATACACTGTTATGTAGAGTCTATAAGATGAACGGTTTAGATCAACAATAAATATTCGGAAGGACCGAAAAAAGCGATGGTGGAAAAGTTAAATTTTCTACCACCAGTGAAAAGAAAACCTCGAAGTTGTCTCCTAACTCAACTAGTAAAGTAGGTAATTGATATTGTAGTTCATTTGTTGAGGATTCAAACCCACCCCACTCCACTCCGCTCCCATCCTCCCAAGATAGTATATAGTAGGATTTTCTAGGATGGGAGCAAAAACATTCATATGATCCCTAAAACTTCAATTTTTTTATTTATTTGGCGATAGGTCTTGTTTGAAAAGGACTTAACGTGAAAAGTTGCAGCAATACAATATACTCCCTCCTTCCCAATTTCTTAGTATCTTTTGGGAGTTCGTTCTACTTTTCAATTGTTTACTATATCTTTAATTTACAATGTTTTTATGTGATTTTAAAAACAATTTTTAATAGAATTTATAAAAATCTACCAACCAAGATCCATATTCCATTGGAAAAGTAATACTATCAATTAGAAAATATAATCAAGTTTTTATCCGATTAAGACATGACGATGGACTAACAAATGAAAACAGAGAGTGGTTGAATTATAGATGTACATCGCCCCATTATGTATACGGTGTGTTCTCAACAAAGTTAAGAACAAATTAGAGAGCGGTAGTAAACTTTTTTATTGGAAACCAAAACAAATTCATCTAATAGAAAAAAAGTTCAATTCTGTTGTACAAAGATCTTTCATGATAAGTTGTCTTCCTAACCCAAAACCCAAGTTGCATTTTATGGACTACCTTAATAATAAGATCAATAGAGTCATCCATCCAGGTAAAAAATGTGAAATTGTCAAGTGCCATCAAATTGCTGAACATGTTTTCTAAAGGATCATCTCCTCTGGAAGTTTAACTTCTCTATGCAAAATGCAAAAAGAAGAGCAAAAACAATGGGGTACATAATGAGAACAACTCCCACAATGGGTAACTCATCATGGTGATATCCGAAGTAATCTGTCAAAAAGGCTGATACGGTTTTAGTTTTACCAAACACCAAAATCTCCTTTTGTATATCTCCATACTGCGAAGTAAGAATACCATTTAGAGTCCAAGATGTTGGAGTAAGATAATACATCCAGATCCACCACTTGGGAATTTGCTGCAAGAGGCAATATGAAGACAGCTTAGGTCAGATACATAGAAAGAAAGAAGAAGAAACAGCAGAAGTTCAAAATCCCAATTACAGCCAAATGAGTTTAGATTTTTTTTTTTTACATAGGTGACCATAGAGGAGATCGAGATTTAGAAGTCAGCTTGCACATCATTGTAAACTACAACACCGATGGCAGGAAAAAGTTTTAACGGCCTACAACTAATGCCTTATGGATTCACACCTTTCCGGAATTTCACTAACCAGATATGATAATCTTGCTCGCTTTCTGAGCTCTGAAGTGATAATGGCTATTGAAAATTCAGAAAACAAAGTCTGAAGTTCA
>BPLS01012919.1:0-13259 GCA_019656275.1 Rhododendron kiyosumense | reverse complement strand
TTTGGATATTAGGCAACGTGAAAGGAATATGGAATAGGACACCACCAGCCGACTCTTTCCAAAAACTAACATTACTCAGTTTGTTGGAATGTCATAGTTTATTGTATGTTGCTCCATCAGGACTACTTGGGAGTCTGCAGAACCTCCAAACCCTCAAAATTTCATCATGTGGGTTACTGGAAGAAGTATTCAAAAATAGAGGCTCAGATTCCGGGGAAGAAATAGTTTCAAAACATGATCGACTGGGAGATGTTTAAAGTGCTGGAATGTGGGTGTTTGTGGTGGTAGAGTTTTATTCCTTGCCGTGTTTCAAGACTTCTCTGGAAGCATACTTAATGAAGTGAATGGAGATGAAAGAAGAATAACAAAATGGATTTTATTATTCTTCAAAGTAGAAGTCAGTCGACAGTGAGAACACAATCGATTCGACAATTACGTTACAAGCTACTCCTAGAGCGAGAAAAGTAAAGTACAGATAAAAAGTAGAAGCCTTTGGGCGATTGAGTGGGTCTTCAAATTGTCTTCAATTCTTGTATTAATAGGCTGCCACTTTGATTTGGAATTCAAACTTGATAGAAATCCCTCCTTCAATTTGAATCAAGCAGTTACTTCTTCTTTTCCCTCTTCTTGCTCCACGATCTGCATGAGGCAGTTATTTTGACAGAAAATCCCGTCGCGTGCTTCATCTTCAACTGCCTCCTTCCACGATCAAGATGTGTTTGTTTCACTTGTGCTTTGTCCAATTGCCACGGGTCCCCGACTATGATGCACGTTCTTGACTAGTCATCAGTCCATTTGGCACTTTGTCGTTATCGAGCAGTAATCAAGCTAACTCATTAACTGTTGTCGCGTGTCATTATTTAGCCCAGTCGATTAGTAATGACCATCTTGCTAAAATGTGGTATAAACAGCCATCTCATTGATATCGGAGTATTTTCGTGGGATTCTAAGAGAGTTGGGATGTAAAGAACTCCATATGTTGGTGTTGAGAAGCAAGGATTTCTCACTTCCAGACAGCTTTTTCGAAGGGATGGAGACCAATCTCGAAGTCCTTGATCTGAGCGGCATGGCAATTGAAACCCTCTCACTCTCACTTTCAAAGTTGGTTAAGCTGCGGATGTTATTTCTCCCTTATGGAATCAGAAACATATCTCTACTGGGGGAGTTAAAGAGCCTCGAAATACTCTGTGTCAATGGTATTTACGAGCTCGCACCCGAAATTAGACAGTTGACTTGTTTGAAGTTGCCAAATTTGGAAAATAATTCCAGACCTAACAACCTGTTTGGGGAAGTGAGACTGAGAGTAATTCCACCAAATGTCCTATCTAATTTAACAAAAATGGAGGAATTATGTATTCTAGATTACTTTGCTGAGTGGCAAGACGATGCAGCAACGAAGAAAGAAAGAACGCAAGCCTGGTTGAACTGAACTCGTTAACTTGTTTAACCACTTTAAAAGTTCATATACCACAAGGCAAATCATCACCCAACAACCTCTGCTTTGAAAATCTGGCCAGATTTAGAATATCGATTGGTGAACATTTTGAAGAATTGTTCACAAGCACTGTCTTACAACTTGCTAGTGTTCCCTTAGAAAACAAGTTCATAGTTTTGCTTCTGAAATCTGAAGTGTTATATGTCCATGAAGTGAGGTGTGATGGTGGTGAAGATCATCTTAGAATACCAGAGCAATTTCTACAAACTCCACAACCAAGTATGTCAAGGCCTTTATGCAACTTAAGTTTATTACTAGTTACGCGTTGTACATTCAAATATCTCTTCAATCTCTGCGTTGCGAGAAGCCTAGAGCAACTCCAAAGTCTGTTGGTAGTGGAATGTTCTTATATGGAAATCATTATTGGAAACGAAAGGCAAGGAGACAATGAAGAAATTACTTTTCCTCAGTTAGAAATAATGTTGTTGATGGACCTACCAAACCTCAAAGGCTTCTGTCCAAGTAAGAGGCCTCATTCGATAACTGCGGCGATCGAGCAATTCAGACCCTGCACAACCTTTGTTTTGTGAAAAGGTATTTGTTTTCCTGATTAATTATCTTTCAATGATTCTGTTAATTTACCTTGGCATTGTGCTTGATCAAACTTTTCTCTTCAAATTTAGCCTCAACTTGATACCTATTAGGTGCCACTATCCATACCTATTAGGTGCCACTATCCCCCATTAGGCATGGGGATTGGAAGCATGTTGGAATTTGTCCCACATTGGTTAATTATCTCCTCCAAAACTAGTACAAGAGCCTGGGCGGCCTCTCCACTCTTTATCAATTGGTTTGGAGTTGGATGCTTTAACATGGTATCAAAGCTAAGTTTTTTCGGAGGCTTTTCCCCTTGTTTGTGCCATAGTTGCACTTTATTTCATTGTGATCCGTGTATTCCGGATCTTTTGTTTACCTCTCCACATGCGAGTCAGGGGTCGCACGTGAGGGAGAGTGTTGGGATTTGTCCCACATTGGTTAATTATCTCCTCCAAAACTAGTACAAGAGCCTGGGCGGCCTCTCCACTCTTTATCAATTGGTTTGGAGTTTGATGCTTTAACAGAGCATAAAAATTGTCTCGACAGAGATTGAGGCGGGCATGAAATACTTCAGAATTTGGTGATGTGAGAATTAAATTAAATTCAATCATAATCCGCAAGTGCTAGACTCCCCTAACAAATATCATTTCAATTAATATTCCAAGATCTTTCAAGACTTGTCTAGAAAGCATCAATTTTTCAACTAGAACCGGAAGATGTGGATAATTAAACATACATATTCCTAACAAAGCCTTGCACCCTTTATGAAATTAATATTATTATTAAGCAACCGTTTCTACTTTTAAACATCAATTTCCAATCTACATCGTGTCTTACTCGTTGAATTGTGGCATCTACATCCAACAAATCAAGATGCCTCAAAATTTAAGCTTTTGAACAAAATCTCTACTTACCGTTCAAAAACAAAAAAACAAAACAAAATAAAACAAAACAAAATCTCTACTTGAATGTAATGATTAACCTCTTAATAAAAAACACTAATATAGCCCCTCATAAACACGATAAACACACAAATTTGTGGGAACAAAGAGCACAATCTTAATACCATACAATCATATAATAAGAAGAAAATTAAGGGAAAAAATAAAATATTTTATCGTGGAATTTAACTATATTCTACATTTTTATAGTGAACATAAAAATTAGAAAGAATTTTACAAACTGCTTTTAACCTAGTTAAGGAAAACCACAAATATTATTCCCAGCATATAAAAGACTGAGCATCATTCAGACCAATGCTTTTGGATTTCAACGGTTTTGTCTAAGAACTAATATTTGTATTGCTCGTATTGAGATTACATTTTATATAAACGTCGTGAATGCTCATAAGTTGATCCCCATATTAGTATAACATCATGTCCATCTTTCACACACACACACAAAAACATCATCTCCATCTTGAAAATGAGCCCCAGTAGCACAAAGAAAAGAGATTATTTAAGGATTAAAACTCAGATATTAACCAAGTCAATCTTCTGTTTTTGTTTTTGGTACTGGATTCACAATAACAAAATAATAAACGAAACGGCATATCCGAGATATCCCATGTCTAGAAAAAGTAATTAATTAAATCAATACCTTAAAAAAAGCATCCTTTATTTTTTTTGTCCTATGCTTGATATAAATCCAAAGAAGAAAAAATGGTAGAAGTATACACCTATGGTTCCTTCTTGATAGCCAAGTCTTTGATTATTTCACAAAGCGAATGAGTACCAAAAACTATAGTTTCAAAGCACATCTTGACGCAAAAAATGCATACGGAGAGAGGAAGGAAAAATGGCATATACGGAGTCATTGTCGTTGATGACGATCATAATCAAATGACCACGATCTTGTTTATATTGTGCTTATAGTTTACGACTTATTGCTCTTACAATCACCTTTTTCCTCTAAATTTTTCATTCACCAGTTCATAACTTCCTGCATAATAGTCAATTTCGTTAGAACTGTACAACCGACAAAAGCATTATAGATGCATGAAAAAAAATCTTGAACAGATAATTGGTGCCAATGGAATATATATATTTACAATCATAAATCTTATTTCAATTGAGAGGATGCGCATACAAAATGAATTTTAAATTGTGACATGAACGACTGGCATAGGAGAGAAGAAGAAAGCAAAAAACTACTCTCTCCGTTTCTTTTCAAGTGTCCAGCTTTGTAACTCTAACTTCTTAAGGAGACATCATCATTATACATTTCACATCAATTTTTACCTCTACTTTTCCTACTTACCCTCTATTAAGACTCATTAAGATATCGTCATTACACTTTTATTCATTAATTTTTCAAAATAAAATCTACTTTTATGAAAAAAATGAAAAATTTATCAACTTTTACCTTCTAACTTTTCAAAATAGACGCTTATTAAAGGACAATCCAAAATAGAATACTAAGCTCTTAAAAAGGGAAGGATGGAGGAATATTTTTGGTAATGGAAATCCCATCTTGGGGATGGAGTTATACATATTCACCTAGTTATAGATATCCAAGGTGAAGAAGGTCCAACAATACTTTCCTTTTGGCTAAAATTTAAATTTTAAAATGCAAAATTCAAAACTTATTAGTATTTGGTAGGTCATGCCCGTAACAATGTAATATCCCCTTCATTTAAATGTTCTTCATATATGGATAAATCATCCCACAATTCAAGGGTTGGTTTACCAAAAGGGATCTCTCAAACATTTTGAGAATAAGATATAATTAAGTAAATTTTTTGGCCAGTCAAGTATTGCCACTTGTTGCAACACACGCCTCCTCACAAATGATGACTTTGCTTTAACATATAATAAAGATGCAAAAATTTCATATCCAACTCAAAATCAATGGACAACGGGTGGAGAGATCGCTCAAGTTCATATACTCATTTTTTTAGGTGATAATTAAACGATGTGGGACAAATTGATCTAATACATACAGATCACAATAAAATAAAGTACAACTATAACACAAATTGAAAGCCTCTAATCATTTACGTGAAACTCAAAAATCGGTTTATATGTGTCATTTTATGTGTTTAATATATAACATGTTTTTCTTCACAACTGAAGTTGATGGATATTCCCTAAGACCTAATTAAGAATTCGATCTTTTATATGTTTAGAAAATTAGTTAATTTCTAATAACCTTTATTTGAAGGGAAATACTCATATTTCATATGTGTGATATCCTATAGATTATTTGAGATCGGGAACTATCCTGATCGAACTTCCATACTTTCACTGAGGAATGCAGGAACACTTAATTATCACAGGCTACATGCATGTGTCTATCATTGTCTTTATTACGAAGTTAATTAAAAGTGTCAAAGGATTGCGAGATAACCATTAGTGTAATTGTGAATTCCGACAGATGATCGCTAAGTGGATAAGTGCCACGGTAATTAAACAGAGATAACCGTGGTTGGTGTTTTTGTTCACTTGTTTAGGAGATTGAAGTTTTGGGAGTTTTCTTTGCTCTTGTTTACATCATTCCTTGTGTTTATTATCTAATTATACATGCAGGTGGTGTTTCCTTGCTTGAAAGAATTAAAAATTTGGATATTAGGCAACGTGAAAGGAATATGGAATAGGACACCACCAGCCGACTCTTTCCAAAAACTAACATTACTCAGTTTGTTGGAATGTCATAGTTTATTGTATGTTGCTCCATCAGAACTATTTGGGAGTCTGCAGAACCTCCAAACCCTCGAAATTTCATCATGTGGGTTACTGGAAGAAGTATTCAAAAATAAAGGATCAGATTCCGGGGAAGAAATAGTTTCAAAACATGAACCAACAACTGAAGAAGTCGATACCAATGTTGTGCTGCCTCGATTAAGATCAGTTTTTCTACATAAATTACCACGTCTTAAAAGCTTTTGCTCTGGGAGCAAATTGCCATCCTCAGTAACTAGAGATATAGAGGACTGCCCCCTTTCGGAGACCCCCTTCTGAGAGCGGGAAAATGTCCCCTGTGAATAAAGAGGTACGTCTTCGATTCTCACTGTAGTTCTGCAAGACATCTTAATTACCTTTTCAATATTAATAATTGCCATCATGTTTTTTTTGGACTCTAAGAAGCAAATACACGGATATAGGCCTGTCAATGGACCGGATTTGATCCGAATCCGCCAAAAAATCCAATCCGAATCCGATAACGTCAATCCGATTATCCAATTCCAATAATCAAAATATAGATCGGATTAAATCCGATAACAACCCGATCCAAATTTTATTTTAAAAAACTCTATCTCCCCTCCTCGAAGACAAGCCGCCTACTGTAGTATATTTTCCATTGCAATCCTTCCTTTATGGGGTAAGTGGCAAGCATTCCTTCAAGTGGGAAGTACAAGAAAAAAAGAGGATCGGATATTTGATTTTACGGATTTGGATTACCAATATCGAATTGATGAAGTTCGGAATCGGATGGGATTTCAGCATTATCGGATTCAGATTCGATCCAATTCATTGATAGGCATTCACGGATACGAGATCCTGACTCAATATGACAGGACATGCGAAGACGTTATTTCTTCAAAAATTAGGACACAAACACATTGGGAACTCGTTGAATGGAAAATGTATTCGTATTCTGGAGGTATGTTGTGACATAAGAGTCGAAAACATTTTTGGTATCAAATTAAGAACAATGCTACGAAGATACAAATCAACAGTCATATAAGTCTAGATGACGTATACATCCATGGAAATTATCACTCTCCTTGGCATGTTTCAAGAGTGTCGTCAATGTGTCCTATGAGTAGCCACAATGTGTATGAGTATAAGATGTAGTAATAAAATAAAACACGTGTCGGGAGAGTGTCTTGTTCTACCCGAATCCGACACGGATATGGGAGATCGGTAGACGTGTCCATGCTTCTTAGATTGGATCTCATTTAATTGGGTCTTAAAGGCTCCGTGTGATTTGGTTAGGAAGTTGTACATACATTTTTATGATGACAAGGCTATTCTCAACAGTCAACAGCAAAAAGCTAATCTTTCTGGCCTTCACTGCAAAACCAGTTCTTGGGATCTTGTTTTCGTTCGCATCACATAAGTCACTTCACTGTTTAGGCCATTTTCATGTTACATAATTTCACTACCATTGTATAGAATTTGACTGCATGCATTACGCTTCTGAATTTCAATTTGATTCGAAATACTTTCTCCATTTGAGTCCACAATTAATTAAACATTTTTAAGCAGCTATCTATTGATTACGACCGTCCATTTATATATGTGTGTGTGTGAATGAATTAAGACGACCAAATTGCTAAATGGTTTGATCTCCTTTAATTTGTGTACATATGTAATTAGTCTGAAATAACGCACATCATCAAGGAGCTTGACCAAGATCGATCACAAACGTTTGAGTAGCCATGTTATGCGGACTATGAATTGTCCCGGTTTGAGGAACTAGAACACGAACCTGGTACGACATGATATGTAAAAAGTACTATGTAAATAGAATGAACATGAAACAATATATGGGTTAAATAACTTAGTTGAAAGTATTTTGTTCCGAGATAGACATTAATCCCAAAAGGCATTATTATTTCTCATTCTATTCATCTCAACCAGTAGTACAATTTTAGGAGCAGTAACAACATTTGTAGTTCTAAAGGATACATCATGAATAGAACATTTGGAACCAGCCTGTTCGAGTATCAATATGCATGGACAAATAGTTTTTTTTATATTGGTTTATTCCTCCACTTAAATCTTGATCATTATAGTTGCCCGTACTTGCCTGTAGGGGATTTAATATCGTGCTCTACCCCAGCCATGTTTGTTTCGCCTTTGTGGAAGTTCATCATCGAAGAAGGTTCCATCCGATAATGTGCCGAATCATCCATTCGGTTAGTAAATATCGAATAATGTGTGCACTTGTGTGTAATTAGGACAATATGACCTGTAAAATTGTATTGCGTGCTCTATGTTTTCTTCAGTGTGTATTTGTTTGTTTAATTAATTATGCGAACACCTATGAGTGTCCATATTTCTAAGAGGCCATTGTGCTACCTACTGGTCGGCTGAGTGGAACTCATTTAAATGTGTGCCATTATATATATATGTTGGGATTCAAATATCAATATTGCTGTGTAGTGGACGATTATCCACCGAAATTATTGTATAATTAATTGATTGGGTGCTTGAACTGCAAAATATCAAGTGCTTGGAAACTAAAGCATATATACGTACATTCCCAAAGCTATTAGTTTCAGAGTTGCATGTTTGAATTTCACGAAGA
Source organism: Rhododendron kiyosumense (assembly GCA_019656275.1). Lineage (NCBI taxonomy): Eukaryota > Viridiplantae > Streptophyta > Magnoliopsida > Ericales > Ericaceae > Rhododendron > Rhododendron kiyosumense. Next base: position 4,972 of record BPLS01012919.1, on the reverse strand, counting down.
TTAAACATACTAAACCTTAAGCCTTGAAGTCACCGGAGTGTTTGCCCGATCGTTCACTTCTGGAATTAGTTGAGATACGTACAAGTTGAGCCGAACATCCGGTCATAAAAAAAAAGTATTCAGTTACGATGTTAGACATTGAAAAGTTGCTCACGAATTTCTTATGGACTGGTACAAATCAATAATCAATATACTTAAGGGTAGTGCTATAGTACACACCCCTAATTAGGGGGTGTACCGTACGGACCAAGATTTTAAACACTTGGATTTCAAAGGGAATAATCCGGACCACCCATTTATTAAATCAATTAATAAAATAAAAAAAGGGCTTAGCAGATAATAAGTTGTTCTCTCCCCCTTGACTTTCTCTCCCTCTCCTCTTCATATGTAAAATACTATAAATTATATAGCATAACCACAATTTTTATGACAACACAAAAAATTGGCACTTTCTTTCCACAATGTGTCGTAGAAAAAGAAATCGATCAAAAGATACTAGATACAAGACCAAAATATGCCGTAATACAATTAATAATTATTATACCCAAGCAAGATGTGTAGTAGGCCGAGCGATATGGGCTCGAGCCGTACGTGTCGAATTGAACCTCTCCTCCAACCTCAGAAGCCGATCCGCCCTTGGCAAATTCGTGACAGGCTCGGCCAAACTGAGGACCATTCGCCGAGCCTCTTTGTCTTTCTTGTCGGTTGATGCTATCATGTCCGACCGTTAACCGTCGGCCTCATGCTCGGTTTCGAACAACCGTGGGCCGAACGTTTAGTTCATCGAGATCGTGATAACAGTTTCAACTATGACGTTGGACGTGACGTCGCCCGAGCAGTTATCAAGGATAAGCATGAGGGCACGTGAAGGTGCCAGCTCATTTCCCAAACGGTTATGAAACCCTATAATGACGATGGGGTGAAGTCAGCCGACACGTGCCAAGCACGGGTACAGCCTTGGAAGCCAAGCTAGGAAATCTCTATAAATAGACCTTTATGCCTCCTGGGAAAAGGTACGCACTGTTCATCTCGAAACCCTAGCCCTTCGTTCTCCTCTTTCCCAAACGACAGTACTGATTCTTGCACCGGAGGGCCATTCTGGAGGACCTCCGGTGTGGTCTGTAGTCGTGCTTCGTTTTGCAGGACAAAGGACTGGATCAAGATCGAGTCACGAACCAACTGATCGGAGCCCCCACAATTTGGTGAACCCGACGTGAATCCCCCTTTTTTTTTCTCAAAAAGCTCACGGCAGCTCCTCCGTGGTTCCTCCTCCCTCTCTCCGTTTTCCTGAAACATTCACAACCACACCTCCTCCTCTGCAATGGGCGGTCCACCACCTCATTTTCAGCCACTCAATCCCTCTCTATAAATCCACTCTGAAACTGGAATAAACACCCTCTCCCCCTCCCACCCTCCTGGCTTCACACCTCCTGTTGCAAGCACCTCCATCCCACGTCCAGCAGGCCTGAGCGACGACGATCTGGCTTACGTCCAAATGTTGGAACAACAGCAAGAGCAAACCAACGCGGATGTTGCTATTCTCAAAATGGAAATGGCCCGAATCAAGGCAAGCAACCGTCCGGCAGCCTCCCATTCTGACTCTCAAGGACGACGCCGATGGCCGAACCTGCCCCCACCTCCTCCCTTAGGTGAAAACGACAACCCATGTCGTATTTCCGTCCACGATCGTCTGGATCCACCCCTAACGGCCAATCGGGTCGAAGGCGCCGCTCGCTTTGGGCAGCAACGTCCTTCGATCTACAAACGCCTGGGCGGTGGAATCAGCTTGGGCGGAACGGATGGAAGACGAGAAGGCAGTCCTCATACCGTCTACTCCAGCTCAACGGCTGGGGACGAATACTCCCAGGGTTCTCAAAGCTATGACACAGTCGAGCTCCTTGACAACCAACAGGCTCTGGTTCCCTACGACTCAGGACGACGAAAGAGTCGAACGTCTCGTAGGAACGGCAAAGACCCTCTGGGGTACACCGCGGAACCCGAGGAAGCTCCCAACAAAAATGATGCCGACAGACGCTCCACCGATTTTCGAAGCACCAAGAAGCTCCCTCGAGAAAGAAGTGTAAGCGTCGTTGTTCGGCCAAACGACAATCCATACCGCCGCAGGGTCTATCATACCGAACGTCAGCAAGAAAACGTCCGACGGCAGTCTCCTGAAACGGCTAGACGCGACACAAGTAGGCGTCAATACGAGGAAACGACGGATAAGGATAGGGACCATCGACTTTCCAAGCGATCTCGCAACGACTACGATGGACGTCCTCCAAGGCCGACACATGAATATCAGTTGAGAAAGTTGACCGAATCTCCATTTTCGGCCAAAATTCAAGCAACTCTGCCGAAGGCCGGTATGCACCTCCCAAAGTTCCAGAAGTTTGACCCAAGCACGACGGAGGCCTACACGCACCTCATCAGCTACCGCAGTACCATTTCCTGCGTGACCGATGACGACGCCATTATGTGTAAGGCCTTTCCTTCAAGTTTGGGGCGCTTCGGCTTGTTATGGTTCAATCAACTGGAAGCAGGGTCAATCCATAGTTTCAAAGAGCTTGAGCGAGCCTTTAACTATCGGTTCATAACAAGTAACAAACAAGCTAAGGAGGAAGATGCCCTGGCGCAAATGAAAAAGCGACCAGGCGAAACGCTTCGGAAGTATGCCGAGCGTTATTGGCAACTGTTCAATGAGATACCCGGTGTCGATCAATACTGGGCTGCAAGGAACTTCAAAAATGGACTGGAAACAGGGAGTAAGATCCTTGATGAGTTGGCGATACGGGCTCCCCACGGCATGAACGAGCTTATGAGGACAGTCGAACAATTCTGTTCCTACGAAGAATTCCTTGCCGAACGAGAACTACAAGGAGGACAAACGTCCACCGTTTCGCCGAGTCTTCATGTTCCAACACCATAGCTGGCGGCTCCAAAGCAAGTGGTAGCCTCGGTGCCGAAGAAGCAGGTCAATACCATCAAGGTGGCAAACAAGAAGGCTCCAAAGGCACATGATTACATTGCCGAGACGACGGTGTTTAAAGAGCCAATTTATTTCCTCCTTAGAACATTGGAGCGAGAACCATTTTTTGTTTGGCCGAACCCTCCAAAGCTAAATACTGAGGAGGGGAATGACAACAGTAGGAAGCGATGCTCTTACCACAATGAGCTCGGCCACTATACGACGGCCTGCGCTCCTTACAAAGCGCTCTTGGAAAACCTGGCGGCTCAGGGACTTCTCGATGATCATATCGATTGGACAAAGACCTCGAGGCGACAACAGAACAACGGTGGTACAAACCAAAATCCTCGGCCAGTTGGCGTCATCAATGTCATTCACGGCCTGGCAACGAAGGAAGCCGTCAAAAAGCTTCAGCAAGAGCTTGCCCTCGCTAAAGATTCTCCCCAAATTTTTTCTATCGGCAATGCCCCCAAGCGACTGAAGACCCTTGAGCGTCCATGGTCGATTACTTTCACGGAACGAGACCTCCAACGCGTCCAACAACCTCACAACGATGCCCTGGTGGTCACTATCCAAATCTCTACCCATTCGGTCAAACGGGTGCTTGTCGATCAAGGAAGTTCGGCGGAGGTAATGTACTTGTCTCTCTTCAAGGAACTCCACATCCCAGAATCTTCTCTTCTCCCTGCAGAGGTCCCCCTAATTGGCTTCAGTGGAGCTCCAGTGTGGCCCGTCGGAAAAATCACTCTACCCGTTATCACTAGCTCACTTTGTACGTCCATGGAATTTGTCGTAGTTGATGCCCCGAGCCCGTACAACGCCATCCTTGGACGCAATTGGCTCCATTCCATCAAAGCCGTTGCCTCAACCTTCCATCAGGTGGTACGGTACATCGGCGCTGATGGCCGTTCGGAAGACCTTCTGGGCGATCAGTTGCAAGTAAAACAGTATTTCGTGTCAGCCATAGGCAAGGCCCCGAGCCCATCCCGTGTTCATTGGGTAGAGGTCCCAGACAAACCCGTCTTTGAAGATGTTGGCAGTCCCGCCGAACAAAAATCAATCGAAGACCTCGAGAAGGTACCCCTTAACGATGATGCGTCTCGATACTTCTTGCTCGGATCCGAGCTGCCCGCGGAAGAACGTAAAGAAACCTTCGAATTTTTACAAAGGCACATCGAAGTCTTTGCATGGTCGCCGTATGACATGCCAAGCATCGATGCACAAATCATACAGCACTCCCTCAACGTTTCAAAGTAGAAACATGATCCTTGAAGGCAATTCAGTACTTTGCCCGCTGTGTTCTATGCATTTGGAGACACCTCAGCACCTTTTTTTACAGTGTAAATTCTCATGGGATGTTTGGTCTTTGATCCTGGATTGGTGGCATGTGAGATTGGTGTGTTCTCAATCTTTGGATGCTCTCTTTATTTGGTGGTTTGACAATAGTTTTAAAAATTTGGAGAATCATTTGTGGGAAACAACATTCTTTGCTACAATTTGGTCATTGTGGTTAGCGAGAAATGACTACGTGTTCAATAATGCTTCGACAGAAGTAGGGCAAGTGGGGGAGGTGATCAAAACCAGAGTTGCGATGTGGATTAAGATGAAGTTCGATATCAAGGTATATACTGTGGAGGATTTTAAAGGTTTCCTTGATGGAATTAGAAAGGTGAAATTGTAATATGTGTTTGAAGTGTGTCAGGTGATCCGTTCAACTCTCTGTTGGATGGTTAGTTGTAGTGTTTCTTTCTTTTTCTTCTTTGTCTAATCTCATAAGCATCGTATGCTTTCGATGTTCCCCCTCGATGTAACCTTTCGAGATTTATAAAAGTTTCTTTTGCCGAGGAAAAAAATATTCTTTTACAAAAGCTAGTTTTCCTCCCGTGTGAGAGCCCACCACCACCATTTTGATGCATTGATATAATCTTGGTTTTGCTAATGTTTGGACTAATTGTCTCTTTCCTTTGGCTTTTATGCAGACTACTATATATATATATATATATA